>PITA01014173.1:0-41113 GCA_004023965.1 Spilogale gracilis | reverse complement strand
CCAGACTTATCAAAAAGAGAGAGAGGACCAAAATTAATAAAATCATGAAAGAAAGAGGAAAATCACAATCAGCACCAAGGGAATACAAACAATTTTAAGAACATATTATGAGCAACTATATGCCAATAAATTAAGCAATCTGGAAGAAACTGATGCATTCCTAGACACTTATAGCCTACCAAAACTGAAACAAAAAGAAATAGAAAATCTGAACAGACCCATACCTAGCAAGGAAATTAAAGCAATAATCTAAAATCTCCCAACAAACAAGAGCCCAGGGCCAGATGGCTTCCCAGGGTATTCTACCAAACATTTAAGGAAGAACTACTACCTAGTCTTCTAAAGCTATTTCAAATAATACATGGAAGGAAAACTTCCAAACTCATTTGTATGAGGACAGCATTACCCAATCCCAAAACCAGACAAAGACCCCACCAAAAAGGAGAATTACAGACCAATATCCTTGATGAACATGGATGTAAAAATCCTCACCAAAATACTAGTCAGTAAGATCCAACAGTACATTAGAAGGATTATACATCATGACTGAGTGGGAATTATTCCTGGGCTGCAAGAGTGGTTCAACATTTGAAAATCAATCAACATCATACATCAATTTAATCACAAAAAGGTCAAGAACAATATGTTCATTTCAATTAATGCAGAAAAGGCATTTGATAATATACAGCATCCTCTCTTAATTAAAATTTTCCACAGTGTAGGGATAGGGGGAACATACCTCAATATCATAAAAGCCATCTACAAAAGCCCACAGCAAATACCATTCTCAATGGGCAAAAACTGAGAGCTTTTCCCCTAAGGTCAAGAACATGACAGGGAAGCACACCCTCACCACCATTGTTCAACACAGTACTAGAAGCCCTAGCCTCAGCAATCAGACAAGAACAAGAAATATAAGGCATCCAAACTGGCAAAAAAGAATTCCAACTTTCAGTCTTCGCAGATAACATGATACTTTATGTGGAAACCCCCCCAAAAAACCCTACCCCAAAATTGCTAGAACTCATGCAGAAGTTCAACAATGTGGCATGATATAAAATCAATGCACAGACATTAGTTGCATTTCTATATACTAACAATGAGAGAGAAGAAAGAGAAATTAAGGAACTGATCTCATTTATGAGATGCACCAAAAACCTTAAGATACCTAAGAATAAACCTAACCAAGAGGCAAAGGATCTTTATTCTAAAAACCACAGAACACTTATGAAAGAAATTGAGGAGGACACAAAGAAAGGAAGAGCATTCCATGTTCATGATTGAGAAATAAATATTCTTTAAAATGTCTGCTACCCAAAGCAACCTGCACATTCAAAGTAATCCCCACCAATATATCTTTGAAATTTTTCACAGAGCTGGAACAAATAATCTTAAAATTTGTATGGAACCAGAAAAGTCCCAGAATAGCTAAAGCAATCTTGAAAAATAAAAGCAAAGCTGAAGGCATTATGATTCCAGACCTCAAGCTCTATTATAAAGCTGTAATCATCGAGATGGTATGTTCTGACACAAAAACAGACATATAGATCAATGGAATGAATGGAGAACTCAGAAATGGATCTTCAACTCTATGGTCAACTAATCTTCAACAAAGCAGGAAAGAATATCCAATGAAAAAGGACAGTCTCTTCAGCAAATGGTGGGAAAATTGACAGCCACGTGTAGAAGAATGAAATTGGACCATGTTCTTATACCATATACAAAGATAAACTCAAAATGGATGAAGGACTTATATGTGAGACAGAAATCCGTTAAAATCCTAGAGAAGAACATAGGCAATAACCTCTTTGACATAGGCCACAGCAAGTTCTTGCTAGACACGTCTCTGGAGGCAATGGAAAAAACAAAAAACAAAAAACACAAATGAACTATTGGACTTCATCAAGATAAAGAGCTTCTGCTTGCAAAGGAAACAAATAAAACTAAAAGGCAATTATGAATGGGGGAAGATATTTGCAAATGACATATCAGATAAAGGACAAATATCCAAAATCTATAAAGAACTCAACACCCCCCCAAATAAAACAATAATCCACTCAAGAAACAGGAAGAATACATAAGCAGATATTTCTCCAAAGTAGACATCCAAATGGCCACTGACACATGAAAAGATGCTCCACATCACTTGGCATCAAGGAAATATAAATCAAAACCACAATGAGATATCACCTCATACCAGTCAGAATGGCTAAAATTAACAAGACAAGGGACAACAAATGTTGACAAATATGCAAAGAAAAGGGGACACCATTACACTGTTGGTGAGAATGCAAGCTGGTACCACCACTCTAAGAAAGGGATTGAGCTTCCTCAAGAAGTTCAAAGTAGAGCTACCCTATGACCCAGCAATTGCACTACTAGGTATTTACCCCAAAGATACAAATGTAGTGATCCAAAAGGGCACCTGCACCCCAGTGTTTATATCAGCAATGTCAAAAATAACCAAACTGTAGAAAGAACCAAGATGTCCATCCACATATGAATGGATAAAGAGGCTATGGCTCCTATATACAATGGAATGTCGGGAGCCACCGGGGTCTTGCAAGCCGATGGAGTTGCCAGGGGGAAGATGGCAGTCTGAGCACAGCTCCTGCCTCATGGGAAAACTCACGGACTTCTGTAAGTCTGAGAAGGTAGCTGTAGAAGCACAGCTCCTGCCGCCATAAAATAACCCCACCAGGCCTGACGTGGTCACAGCGAGGAAAGGGCAGTCTGAGCCTCGCTCCTGCTGATGGTATGAAACTGGCATCTCCTCTTTCTACTAATTGGTCTTTGTCCGAAAATTAAAGCACATTACCCTCGACAGGACCTGAGGGCACTCTAAACCAAACTGAGACTCCCTTACAGTCCTTAAGAGTGTACTTTTTGTATTTTCCCTTTAAATTTCCTACAGCTCTGTGGAGGAGATTGTCAAGGCTCTTGAATGGTTAAAAAAGGGGGGAGGGGCTTAATGTAAGAACTAAAACTGTGCTAACGAGAACATTGCAATGCACACAAAGGATCCATAAATAAAGAATTCCACACCCAGTCATAGAAAAAAGGCTTGAACAAGTGTTTTACCTTTGCAAAATAAGTTATCTTCCTCCTTGACGCCAGACAACCTCCCAGCCATTGAATTAATAATGCAGCTTAAACTTTGTATATTGCTCATCTAAGCCTTTTAATTGCTTTTCTTTTCTATAAGACCTGCTTAAAAAACACCATATAATTAATCTACCCTTTATCATCTAGGCACCAAATGTAAGAAATCATAGAAAGCCTTCCTGATTAACATGTCCTTGGTTTGGTTGAAGGAGTTGACTCTAAATTGTAGATATGTGCACCTGCAAAAACATGTTTCACTGATTAAAGCACTATGTTTCACAAAATCACTGTTTCTCTGACAAAGACACTGTGTAGTCAAAAATCATTCTCTGTAAAATATTTCTCCTTTATGAGAATCTTTACCTTGTTGCCCATAAATAAAGACATTAAAAGCCGGCAAAGCAGAGATGCCTGACAGGTGATAGAAAAGAATCTTCAGGGCTCTCTCATTTGCCGACACCATTCTTCCTTCAGGGACTCCAGGTTCAGCTAGAGCTGGCCTCTGGCAATGGAACATTACTCAGCCATCAGAAAGGATGAATATTACATTGACATGGATGGAACTGGAGGGTATTATGCTGAGTAAAATAAATCAATCAGAGAAGGACAATTATCATATGGTTTCACTCATATGTGGACTATGAGAAACAGTGTAGAAGATCATAAGGGAAGGGAGGGAAAACTGAATGGGAAGTCATCAGAGAGGGAGAAAAAACATAAAAGACTCAAATGTACAAACAGGGTTGCTAGAGGGAGGGTGGGGTGGGGGGAGATTGGGGTAACTAGTTATGGGCATTAAGGAGGATATGTAATGTCATGAGCACTGGGTGTTATATGCCACTGAGGAATTACTGAACTCAACATCTGAAGTAATGATTATATGTTGGCTAATTAAATTTAAATTAAAAATACTATGAAACAAATAATACATTATATGTTAATTAAAAAATACTATATATGGGGCACCTGGATGGCTCAGTTTGTTAAGCGACTGCCTTCGGCTCAGGTCAGGATTCTGGAGACCTGGGATCGAGCCCCACATAGGGCTCCCTGCTCAGCAGGAAGCCTTCTTCTCCTTTTCTCACCCCCCCCTGCTTGTGTTCCCTCTCTTGCTGTGTTTCTCTCTGTCAAATAAATAAATAAAATCTTTTTAAAAAATATTATATAATGTGTTGAACTTAAAGAAAAAATGAGGTTTGTGGCAAATTTTAGAACCATCTCCCAAGACTGTATTTCTTTTATCTATATTTATTTCTTTCATTTTTCTTACATTAAATTTTAACACTTCTGTCCATATGGTATTAGATAGAAAGCATTTTGTGAAAGAGAACTTATTAGTCTTAGTCAACATTATATTTCCAGGACTTAAAACAGTATCTAATAAATGGTAGGGGCTTAATTCATTTATTGAATGAGTGGCTAGATTACAGGTGTTTATACGGTGTCATAACTTGCTAATGAATTTTTAGAATAACAACAGTTATTAGTAAATTATAGTAGAATCATTGTTATCAAGCCAGTTACTAAATTCCAACATTCTTGATCAATAAAAATGCTAATCGAACTCATCCAATGCATATACATTACCATCCATTAGATTATCTCAAACTCTCTTCGTTGTCAGACAAATAATTACCTTCATGCAATATATCCTATAAGTGGGTCATAATTGAGGACACATTCTATCATTCAGTCACTGAAATTCATTGTGCTGAATCAGTGCCATAACAATGTTCTAATTAATAAAAAGGTGGTATTAAAGAAAGAATAATCAAGTAGATCGTATTTGATTAAATGTAAATATTTTATAGACTCTAAGTTTTATGTAAGCAATACAAAGATAGTGTTTGTAAGAATTTCTCTTATTTGATTTTGAAGTATTTCTGAGAAAAACAATTTTGTCACTATTACAAAGCTATGTATTTGGAAATAGTCCATTTTTCTTAACTCATGAGATGTTAGCCTATCAACTGGAAATTAAAAATTATTTCATTGCCAACAACAGTATGTTAGTTTCCCCAATATGGTAGTCATAGCATTTTTAATTTTAACAAAATATTGGACATCAGGAAATATATTCTTATCCTCCTTTACATTTTACATTCACATTTTCTATGAAGTTTGAGTCATGTAGTATAAACTAATTATAATGGAAATACAATGTGTTTTTTGTAAGACATTGATTGAGATCCACAAATACAGATTACTTAAGAGTACTGGATTATTGAACTTGAAAAATTGAAATAAATATTCAAAGTTACAGATAAAGATAGTTCTTAAAAACAAAGTTTGTGTGCTCAACAAGTATTTTTCTTTTTTTCACAACTGATACTTGGTAACAGGCTATATCATTTAATTTTAGTCAACAAGCTATGCCTACTTAAATAATAATACAATGAATATAGCCCAAAGTTAATTAATTTGTCAATGCTATGGAGTTTATGCAAGGTATTATAAAATTATATAAAATATGAACTAAAAAATCTTTTATGGCATGATCTTTTGCTATTATTGTGTTTCTTTTCCTTTGGAAAAATTAGCATATTTGTTTTTAAAACTTCCCCTTCCTCATTATGACTTTTGTGTGTTTTAGGTCTGTGTTACAGAAACGCACATTATTTCTTATATTTTCATTGTATCAGAGCTTTAGGATGTGGTGTATGTTTGTGTGTGTGTGTGTGTGTGTGTGTGTGTACAGAAAAACAGACCCATTTTCTCAGTGTTTTCATATAATGTAACACTATGGGAAATACTATGTATCTTTCTACTTTTAACAATTATGACTACTCTGAGTAGGCTTGAAACTCTTCATTTATTTGTCTACATAACAAATCTTATGAAGATGTTGCTATGGAACACAATTCCAGTTCAATTTGAGCTTCTTTTGTTTTTGTGTTTTTTTTTTTTTAAGATTTTATTTATTTATTTGACAGAGAGAAACACAGTCAGAGAGGGAGAAGCAGGCTTCCAGCCGATCAGGGAGCCCAAAGTGGGACTCGATCCCGGGTCTCCAGGATTATGACCTGAGTTGAAGGCAGTCGCTTAACCAACTGAGCCACCCAGGCGCCCCCAATTTGAGCTTCTAAGGAGAAAGAAGATTAAAAAAAAATTACACAATTTTTTCTCATTACAACTTGTGTTAATTGCCATAAATGAAAACTATACATTGTCTAACAAAGGAATAGAAACTGGCTTAGAGTAGAGGGCCAGAGCTGAGTCCTGAAGAATTTACTGGGGTAAGACTGACAAAAACAGGGTAAAAGTTTTCCAGGAAGACCATAAGATATGTGACTGTGGATCATGAGTTGACAAAACGCTTGGCTCACACAAGGAACTAAAGTAAGTACAGGTTGTTTAGAGTATAATGATTGGAAGAAAAATTCAAAACAAGAAAATGGATAGTAGAATTCATTTTTCCATTCTAATAATCTTTATAAAAGATTTTATACAATATTCAAAATGCATGGGAAGCAACTAAGTATTTTATGCAAAGGAGTGACTACTCAAGTTTGCAGTGCCTAATCCAACACTAACCTCCCAAGCCTGCACTTGGCTGCTGTTTCCCTTCTGCCTTTCAAACTGTACAGATATTTCTTCTGTGGACAATACTAATCTAGAATTACACAGGGAACAGAATTCTTGGAAACACAACTCCATTTTAGCTAAGTTAACATAGTACAAAACCCCACATTATTCATGGATTAAATGTGTGCATATTTTTGGTTCTCATACTGACAATCTTCTGAGTTAAAGAAATAATGCACTAATTATAATCTCAAGAGATGTAGTGTATAAAGATATTTGAATAGGCTGAACAGAAATAGGGAGACTATGATTTATTATGTTTTCTTAATTGCTTTACAAAAATATTATGGTATGGATAAAATAACTTCATTATTATAATTAGTAGTATTAGCAAGAAGAAAATCCGCATGACTACATCAATTACTACTACATCGAATGTGAGCCAAGATTTTTTAAATTATACAATATAATGTTTTTTATATTTTTGCTTAATAATATGATATTCATTATCTTCAATAAATAAAAAATAATAAGTCATTCACAACTATATAGCATTTCAAAGTTTATGCATTATGTTTCATGTGTTAGGTCAACGTGTTTTAGATCTCCATATTTTAGATTAACAAATTAAGCTCCAAACTGTTAGGTACTTAGTCAAGATCAACTACTTGATATATAGCTATAGTAAAACTTAAATCCAGGTTTATCTTTTTTACTAATTACTATGCTCTTTTAATTATAACACACACACACACACACACACACACACTCACAGACATGTGTTTTTAATCATGTATTTATCTGCCTTGTGATTCAAGGTTATAAATTAAGTCCTCACATTTATACTCTCCTTCCAACAACACTATAAAGATGATAGTGAGCTGATTATTAGAAGTATAATCCCATAAAAATGAAAGATCACCAAAAGATGAAGAATTTCAAGTATTTTCTGGAAAGGGCCTATGAATGGAATTGCAGTGGCTAAGAAACAAAGTGAAGATTTTATAAATTAGAATGAGTACATCGAGGTTATAACAAAGGTGAGAACTACTCTTCTAATAAAAATTCTGGGAAGATTCTAGGACAGGCTGGGATGCAAACATAAGGTGTAGGATTGGGGAATTAATTGCAACAGTATTCAAGAGTCTCTTGCCTACAAGCCCTATAACTGATATATAACCAACGCTTACTACCAGCAGTGGAAGGAAACACCTAGTGTTTAAGCACTAATTTGGACAAATGCAAAAACATAGTCATTTTCAAAATAAATTTCCTGTTTTAGGACAGAGAAACAGAGGAGTCCATGTGTTTCAAAGGAAAGCTTTCCTATCTTCTTAGGGAAATGCCAGTATAATAGTATGTTAATTATTCACTTTCCCTAATCCAATCTTTGCAGCTAAATAAGCCTTCCTATGTATACCAGGTACATTCTAATGCTTCCCACTAATTCATTTTAAATAGGAATAGAAACCATAGATCACCACTTATCTGATGTAGATTGTAGGGGAAAAAATGATAGAAGTAAACAAATAGAAAAAACCTAAAGGAAACAAAATCCTAGGAACATATGAGAGTTTAAATATCTTAAAATTTCACACAGCACAAGGGATCAAGAAGAGAGTGTATCTATAAAACAAGAACAGGCTCATATGAAAAATAAAAACAAGTAATTATAAAGTGTCTTAGAAATTCATATAAAATTTTAAAGAAACATAGTATACATGCAAAATAGTGCTCTAATCAAAAATTGCACAGCTCAATGATTTTAACAAAGTCAATACATCTCTGTAATAATAAAAACATCAAGAGATAGAATATTATCAGCACCACAGAAGTTCCTATAATTCTCCCTTCCAGTATCTCTCTCCCTTCCCAACAAATATTACTATGCTGATTAGTTCTGCCTATGATTTTTTTTTATTTTACAGATATTTATACAATATAAACTCTTGTGATTGGCTTCTTTTGCTGAGTTACATTTTGTTTACTTTCATTGATGAACAGTAATCTCTTGTATGAATATACCACAGTTTATCAATTCTACTCCTTTGGTTCTCAGTTTGGGTCCATTATAAACAGGACATCATTAAGCTTGGACATCATTAAGCTTGTCTTTGTACATATACATACATTTCTGTTGCATTTATACTTGGGAGATTTATGGCTTCAAAGCATGTGCAAATGTTCATCTTAAAAGATATTACAAGGTTGAGTCCCAAAATAATTCTAATAACTTAACAATCTCACCAATAGCTTGCTCCTCCAACAGTTTGCACCACAAAAAAACTTAGTGTCAGGTCTTTTTGTTTGTTTTGTATTTTGTTTTGTTTTGGTTTGATTTGGGTTTTTTGGGTTTTTTTTTACAATTCTAATAGGTACATGGTAGTATTAACCTGAGACCCTAACCTGCATTTCCTTAATGGCTATAAATTTAGCATTAGTCAGTATGTTTATTGGTCATTTTGATGGCCACTTATAACATGTCCGGTCAACCTATTTGTTATTTTTCTTTTGAATTTTCTCTTTCTCTTAGTGATTTGTAGGAGTTTTATCTCTAAATATATAGGATATGAGTTCTTCATCAGATAATAAAATGGCAAATATCTCCTCCCAATTTGTGGCTTGAATTTTCATTCTTTCAATGATGTTTAATGTTGATCAATTTACCAATTTCCTCCTGCTTCTATTTTTTGTATTCTTCCTTTTTAAAAATATTTTATTTATTCATTTATGTGAGTGGAGAGAGCATGAGTGGGGGGAGGGGCAGATTGGAGAAGCAAACTCCCTGGTGAGCAGGGAGTCAGACATAGTGCTTGACTCCAGGACCCAGGATCATGACCTGATGCCAAGGCAGACTCTTACCCAAATAAGCCACCTAGGTGCCCCTTTTTTGAGTGTTCTTAAAAAATCTTTACATATCCTAATACCATTAAGATATTTTTCATTGTTTTCTTATAGAAACATTACAATTTTATTTATCACATTTTTATCTGCAATACAGTATCAAGTAAGGTCAAGATTTTTTTTCACATGAATATTTAATAACAGTTTTTAGTAAGTAAAATCATATCATTTTTCCATCACACTCCAATAGTTCTTGTCATAAATCAATGACCATGTATGTTTGTGGGTCTCTTTGTGGAACCTCAGTCCCGATGTTTTGGTCTACTCTTGTATTGGCATCACACTATATTCATTATTGTAGCTTACTGTCAGATAGTAATATCTGATACTATCAATACAGCTTACTGTCAGATAGGAATATCTGATACTATCAATACAGTTCTTCAAAATTAACTTGGCTATTCTGATCCTACATTTTTATTTTTTTAGATTTTATTTTATTTGAGATAGAGAGGAAGTACAAACAGAGGGGAAGGGCAGAGGGAGAGGGACAGACTTCCCACTAAACAATGCTAGGCTTGATTCCATGACCCAAAGATCACCACCTGAGCTGGAGGTAGATGCTTAGCTGACTAAACTACCCAGGTGGCCCCAATCTTACATTTTTAAAACAAAAGTTTCAGAATAGTTTTTTTTTTTTTTTTAATCAGTAGAAAGTTTGGAAGACAAAAGCAAGGAAATATGCTAGAATATAGAATTTTAAAATAAAGATTAAAAAAAAAAGTGAGAAAAAGAAGAAATATAGGATATCAAATTAGGTGGTATAAATTCCCCAAAATAGAAGTTCCTTGAAAAATAATAGAAAGACAGAAACAGATTTGCCAATCACAGACAAATTTTAAGGAGGTCCTAAGGAGCCCCACCTACACATCAAAACCCACTCCCACCTTTAATGCTATCAATAAATACCAACACAACCACAATGAAATTGCTGTTTTAAATACCTGAGATTGCAAACCTTTTTAAAAATGAGAGTGATAGCTCATTCTACAGATTAAGGCACAAAGGGTATAACAAAATGGTATTTGATTTGGAATTTAGATATATTTTTATTTAAAAACAAGCGTTTTGGCAATTTGTAAAGTCAGGGTTTTCAAGTTCTATAATACTTTAACAAATGAATTTCACTTAATTTAAAAACTGTGTTTTTGTAATGTATTAAATCATCCCCTTAAAATATATGCATATTATGAGAAACAAGTTGCTCAAGTATACATTCAAAATATCGAGAACTGGGGCGCC
The DNA here is from genome assembly GCA_004023965.1 of Spilogale gracilis. NCBI lineage: Eukaryota > Metazoa > Chordata > Mammalia > Carnivora > Mephitidae > Spilogale > Spilogale gracilis. The sequence continues at coordinate 30,337 of PITA01014173.1, read as the reverse complement.
TGAGTGGCTCAGTTGGTTAAGCGACTGCTTTCGGCTCAGGTCATGATCCTGGAGACCCGGGATCGAGCCGCACATCGGGCTTTCTGCTCGGCGGGAAGCCTGCTTCTCCCCCTCTCAGTCCCTCTGCTTGTGTTCCCTCTCTGGCTGTGTTTCTCTCTGTCAAATAAATAAATAAAATCTTTAAAAAAAAAAAAAAAAAAAAACAAAATATCGAGAACAAAACCTTCAATTGGCAGGCAATTTGCTCAAAGTCAAGTTGCATTATTTGCTGCAATTAAAACTAAATGATCTTAACTGTTGTAAGCCATGATTATCTTTTTAAAATCTTTATTTTTTATGGTTTGTGTCTTTTTCTTTCCCTTTATAGTAAATATCATATAACATGGACAATATTTTGTTAAAATCTGAAGTTCAAACTAATTTCCACATATGTGTTAAAGAATTAATGAATCTGTGAAAAATTTGAAGGTTCATTTGTAGTGTTCTCAGTTGATGGCATGAAGCTTCACTTTTGAGTTATGCCCTTGTCAAGGAGTCTGGACTATTTGATTTGAGGTGTGATTATAATACAGTTTTTCAATTAATGTGTACTAGTTTCATGGCATAACTCTGGCCAGTGTTAACACTTCAACCTCATTAAGATGTAATGTTACATAAGTAACTATTGTTAGCCCTAATATTAATTCTCTGTCCTCAAGTAATTGAACCTAATAGCAGTGGCACAGAAAGAATTACTGATTTAATTTAGGTCATTTCTCAGTGAACACTTTAAGCTAAGTAAGCAAACTACCAGATATTGACCTAGGATAAGTGTAAATAATATTGCATTAAAATAAGAAATTATTCATTTAGAAAAAATTGATATTATATTTGTTCAAATTATGGAGATTATTCTAAATGTGCCTGTTCACAATTACTAACACTAAACTCTATATTCAGACTGCTTTAGGTTTGCGATCTCTGCATAAGCACTTGTAATTCATCCTGTTTTCTCTGAACAATTAATGTAATTGTTGCATATATTACAGAGATAGTATGGAGAAGAAAGGAAAGGAAGGAAAGAAAGTGAATGAATAAAGGAAAATGAAGGAAGGAAGAGAAGAGACACAGTTATTCTAACAAGTTCAATCCAGATTCTAAGAGATTTTTATATTTTGGATAAAATATAACTGCATGATACATTTGACGTTGGGGTAGGAGAGCAGGCAGTCTGGGAAAGTACACATAAAAAGAGAAAGCTAATATTAATTGGGAATTTATTTATATGTTAATCATTATTACATGATAATCATTATATATATATAGATATAAAACCTAGCTCACTTAATAGCCATAAAAATTCTAGAAGATATGTATTTTTTAATTTTTTCAGTGTTCCAAGATTCATTGTTAAAGATGTGTATTATTATTTCTATTTGATAGTTAGGAAGATTGAAACTAAAAGAATTAAATAACTTGACCAAAGTCACATACAGTAAGTGGCTGGTACACTGGTAACGTGTATGTGTTGTTGGCAAAAAGTCAGTCCTGCATCATTCTTACTTTTTTTTTTGAGAAGTACGAAGCAATGTTTCTCTAGAGACCATGGCTTCTCAGGTTCAATTCCTCAGTTCCATGGGCTTTTAATAGAGCAGATTCTGGGGCGCCTGGGTGGCTCAGAGGGTTAAGCCTCTGCCTTTGGCTCAGGTCATGATCTCAGGGTCCTGGGATCGAGGCCCACATCGGGCTCTCCGCTCAACAGAGAGCCTGCTTCCTCCTCTCTCTCTCTGCCTGCCTCTGTGCCTCTTTGTAATCTCTCTCTCTGTCAAATAAATAAATAAAATCTTAAAAAAAAAAAATAGAGCAGATTCCTACCTCTTTTAGTTTTGAGGGGTAAGCTGGTCATGTCCATCAGAGCTTTTCATTTTTTCTTAAAATTTTAAAATTCTAATTAACGTATAGTGTAACATTGGTATCAGTAGAATTTAGTAATTCATCATTTATGATAATACCAGCGCTCACCACAACAAGTGCCCTCCTTAATACCCATCACCCTTTTTAGTCAATCCACCACCCACCTTCCTCCATCAACCCTGTTTGTTCTCTGTCATTAACAGTCTCTTATGGCTTGCTTCATTCTCTCTTTTTTTCTTCTTCCCCTATATTCATCTGTTTTGTTTCCTAAATTCCACATATGAGTGAAATCATATGGTATTTGCCTTTCTCTGACTGACTTAGTTCACTTAGGTATAAACACTCAAGTTCCAACCATGTCATTGCAAATGGCAACATTTCATTCTTTTTGATGGCTGACTAATGCTGAATTATTTATAATTATGTATATGCCACTTCTTTAGCCATTCATCTGTCCATGGACACTTAGGCTCTTTCCATAGTTTGGCTATTGTTGATAATGCTGCTATAAACATCAAGGTACATGTACCCTTTAATTATGTATTTTTTGTATTCTTTCAGCAAATACCTGGCAGTGCAACTGCTGAATCATAGGGTAGTTCTATTTTTAACCTTTAGAGGAACCAAATAGTGATTTCCAGAGGGGCTGCACCAGTTTACATTCTGACCAAGAGTGTAAGAAGTTTCCCCTTTCTCTGAGACCCTCGCAAATATCTGATGTTTCCTAAGTTGTTAATTTTAAGCATTCTGATGGGTGTGAGGTGGTATCACATAATGGTTTTGATTTGCATTTCCCTGAAGATGAGTCATATTGAGCATCCTTTAATGTGTCCATTGGCCATCTGGATGTCTTCTTTGAAAAAATGTCTTTTCATGTCTTCTGCCCATTTCTTACCTGAATTATTTGTTTTCTGGGTGTTGAGTTTGATAAGTTCTTTACAGATCTTGGATACTAACCCTTTATCAGATACATTATTTGTAAATGTCTTCTCCCATTCCAAAGTCTGCCTTTTAGTTTTTCTAATTGTTTCCTTTGCTGTGCAGAAGAATTTTATCTTGATGAGGTCCCAATAGTTCATTTGTGCTGTTTTTTCCCTTGTCTCCAGAGACATGTAGAGTAAGAAGTTGCTGTGGTCAAGATCAGAGTGGTTGCTGCCTGTGTTCTTGTCTTGGTTTTGGCTCAGGTCCTGATCTCAGAGTCTTGATACTGAACCATGAATCAGGCTCCACACTCAGCATGGAGTTTGCTTGAGGTTCTCTCTCCCATCTTTTTGCCCTCCCCTCCCCTCCTCTCCCTGCTCACTCTCTCTCAAATAAATAAATAAATAAATAAATAAATAAATAAATAAATAAATAATCTTTAAAAAATAAAAGATGGGCACCTGCGTGGCTAAGTCAGTTGAGCATCTGCCTTCAGTGCAGGTTATGATCCCAGGGTCCTGGGCTTGGCCCCCACATGCAGGTCCCTGCTCAGTAGGGAGTCTGTTTCACCCTCTCCCTCTGCCCTCCTCCCATTCATCTGCTCTCTTTTGCTCACATTTTAGCTTTCCCTGTCTCTCAAACAAATAAATAAGATAAAAAGAATGGATTCTGCATTTTGTCAAATTCTTTATCTGCATCTATTGTTATTGGTCTTATCCTTTCCTTTATTAATGTGGTGTATCATGTTGATGATCTGCAAATATTAACCATCCCTGCAGCTTGGGAATAAATCCCACTGGATTGTGGTGGATAATTCTTTTAATGTACTGTTGGATTTGATTTGCTACCTTGTTGAGAATTTTTGCATCCATGTTCATCAGGGATGTTGCGCTGTAATTCTCCTTTTTAGTTGGGGTTGGGGGAGATCTTTGATTTGAATCAAGGTATGGATGAAGATTCTGTGATTTGTCCTGCATAGCTAACCTGCATGTACCAGGCAGGTTAAAGAAGGCTGTTTGTGACATTTGTGCTGCATAAGTGACTTTGGGAGCCTCATTAGTTGAAATTAGCTGGCCTCCAAGGTCAGAATTGGCTCTTCTGGTCTGGACACCAAGAGTAATAAATTTTGCCTTACATACCCTCTGGCTCCAGGCTGGGTTGGCCCTCCATAATGGAATCTGGGAGAGGAGGCAAGCATACCTAACCCAGGATCCTTGAATATGTAAAGACTTGATAACCTAGGAATGTAGTGCATTCCAATCTGCCTTTAGGCAAACAAATGTTTAATTTTAGACCCTGTCATTTGCCCTATGAGGATGGTTAGTTGGGAGTCTTACCTGAGAGGAGGATGCTTGCACAGGTTTCTCCATCTGGACTCTAGCCTGGGTGTCTCCACGGGGTTTCCCCATCTAATAAGGTTGGATGTTATAAGTACTCAATATAATATAACTCTGTCTTAACTCCTTTACTGCTTTCTATTGTCCTCATCTATGCATGGATTTCTCTCTTCTTTCTGTTTCTATTAGATTTTTCTAATATTAATAAAGTGTTTTTTCCCTTTCAAAACTGAGAATACATCTGCCATGAATCTTTTCTTCAGACCAACGTAATGCTGGCTCCATAAAATGAGTTGGGAAATTTTCCTTCCTTTTTTTATGTTTTTGGGACAGTTTGAGAATAGGTATTAACTCTTAAATATCTGGTAGAATTTCCCTAGTAAGCCATCTGGGCCTGGACTTTTGTTTGTTGGAAGATTTTTATTATTGATTCAATATCTTTGCTGGTTATGGACATGTTCAAATTTTTTATTTCTTCCTATTTCATTTTGGTAGTTTATAGTTTCTAGGAATTCATCCATTTCTTCCAGATTGCCCAGTGAATTGGCATATAATTTTTCATAATATTCTAATTGTTTGTATTTCTGTGGTGTTGGCTATGATCTCTCTTCTCTCATTCATGATTTTATTTATTTAGGCCCTTTCTCTTTTCTTTTTAATAATTTTGTTTAGGAGTGTATCATTTTCATTAATTCTTTCAGGGAATCAGCTTTTAGTTTCACTGATTTATTCTACTAGTTTTTGTTGTTATATTGTTTATTTCTGCTTTAATCTTTATTATTTCTCTTCTGCTAGCTTTAGACTAAATTTGCTTTTCCTTTTCTTGCTTAGTTAGGTGTGAAGTTAGGTTATATATTTGAGATTTTTCTTGCTTCTTGAGGTAGGCTTGTATTGCAATATATTTCCCTCTTAAGACCACCTTTGCTGCAGCCCAAAGGTTTTAGACTGTTGTGTTTTCATTTTCATTTGCTTCTATGTACTTTTTTATTCTTCTTTAATTTCCTAGTTAACCTATTCATTCTTTAGTAGGATGTTCTGTAATCTCCGCGGTCTTTCCAAATTTTTTCTTGTCCTGGACTTCAAGTTTCCGAGTATTGTTGACTGAAAAGATGCATGGTATGATCTCAGTCTTCTCATACTTGTTGAGGGGGCACTTATGACCCAGTATGTAATCTAATCTGGAAAATGTTTCATATACACTTTAAAGGAATGTGTATTCTGTTGCTTAAGGATGAAATGTTCTGAATATATCTGTTAAGTTCATCTCGTCCAGTGTGTCATTCAAAGCCATTGTTTTCTTGTTGATTTTCTGTTTAGATAATCTGCCCATTGTTGTAAGTGGATATTAAAGTTCTCCACTAATATTGTATTATTATCAATGGCTTTCTTTATGTTATTAATTGATTGATATATTCAGGTATTCCAACATTGGGGGCATAAATATTTTCAATTGTTAGATCTTCTTGATGGATAATCACCCTAAATATGACATAATCCTCTTCTTCATCTCTTGTTACTGTTGGTTTAAAATATAGTTTGTCTGATACAAGTGTTGGTCCTACAGCTTTCTTTGGTATTCATTGGCATGATAGATGGTTCTCCATTCCCTTACTTTCAATTTGCAGGTGTCTTTAGGTCTAAAATGTGTCTCTTGTAGGCAGCATATAGGTAGGTCTTGTTTTTTTGTTGTTGTTGTTATTGTTTTTTTTTTTAAATCCATTCTGACACCATAAGTCTTTTGATTGGAGCATTTAATCCATTTACATTCAGAATTATTACTGATAAGTATGAATTTAGTATTACTTTGTTACCTGTTAAGTTGATGTTTTTGGTGATATTCTCTGTTTCTTTCTAGTTTTTGTTGTTTTTTTTTCCCCCCACAACCTAAGGAATTCCCTTTAATATTTTTTGCAGGGCTGGTTTAGTATTCACAAGCCCCTTTAGTTTTTGTTTGTCTAGGAAACTCTGTAATTTTTGTCTATTCTCAATGATAGCCTTGCTGGGTAAAGTACTCTTATTTGCATCTTTTTCCCATTCAACACATGGAATATATCTTGCCACTCTCTTCTATCAGTCAGAGTTTCCTAGACAAACAAAAACAGAAGGAGTTTGTGATCACTAAAAGAATTAGTCTAACTTTTATCTGATCTACCAAAAATATCTATTCTTCCTAATCCCAGTGAACACAAAAATGAATCTAATATCTATTAGTTATTGTCTAATGAAAACAAAGCCAGAGAAATTGAACCAATGAGAAAAAGTAAGTTACCACAGAGGGCAAAAAAATTCAATATTTAAATATAACATTTGAACTCCTAGATTGAGCTGTAGCTAAAATTTGACTCCTAATCAATGCCTATTCCATTTTTATTTTTTTACATTCCTGTTTGAATCAGTTTTAGCTGGATTTTTGTAAATGACAACCCAAAGAGTTATTATTTAAGAGACAGTTAGAATTCAAACCTAATTCTCTGTATTATTTGTGTATATTTATGACAATTATTCATGATATGCAGTTTTCATAATACTAAATAAATCTAATTATTGTAAATTAAATTAAAAGCAGGTAAACATTTCTAGTAAAAATGTTAAAGTGTTTTCATTCAGTAAATATCACAGAAAAAGCTCAAGGATTCTGTTTCACAGTAAATGCAAATCATGGTTCATGTTTTGTTTTGTTTTTGTTTCTGTTTTTATAGAGAGTACATGTGCATGTACAAGCAAAGGGAGAAGTAAAGGGAGAGAGAGAGAGAGAAACTCAAGAAGACTCTCGGCTGAGTGCAGAGCCCAACACAGGACTAATTCTCACAACCCTGAGATCTTTACCTTAGCCAAAATCAAGAGTCAGATGCTCAATCAACTGAGCTAACCAGGCACCCCTCATGGTTCATGGTTTATGCCACTTAAAAGAACATAAAAATCAGAAGGAATAAATTAACAATATGAACAGGTCCAAGATAATATGAAACATATGATATACTAAAGAGTAATCTTAGTTGCTAAGGGAAAAATAAAAACCAAATATAATGAATCAGGACTTTGTTAAGTGTTTTTGGTTTTTGTTTTTTAAACACCTGAAAATAGCTGTTGGAATTTAGTGAAGTATCCTTGGTTTATTGTAGTTATTACTGATTATGAGTAAAAGTTAATGAGACTAAATATTATGTTAAATATACAGTATTGCATTTTAGTCAATGAGAACGCATTTATTAAATGTTCATTCTCCCATTGTTACCTGTATGATTTAAAATATTGGCTTTATTTTTTTTTTGTTAAGATTTTATTTATTTATTTGACAGAGCGAAACCCAGCGAGAGAGGGAACACAAGCAGTGGGACTGAGAGAGGGAGAAGCAGGCTTCCCGCCAAGCAGAGAGCCCAATGTGGGACTCGATCCCGGGTCTCCAGGATCATGACCTGAGCCGAAAGCAGTCGCTCAACCAACTGAGCCACCCAGGCGCCCCTAAAATATTGGCTTTAAATGTATAAATCTGGATGAACAGACAAAATAAATTGCATGATTTAGCAGAAAACACTTTAAGGTAATCTATAATACATAGTCATAAATGTAGATTTACTCTGTGCATTAAAAATCCTGCAAAACCTTATTAACATATCCATATACAATTGCTAGATTTCATAATAACCTACCAAAGCCTAAAATATTTTGGGGTATCCTGCTTTCCCTCATCTGAGGCTCCATCCAGATTTTAAAAAATTAGTATATTACTTACTAACATCAGCTTTTAGAAGGGTCTAGACCCTCCTGCCAGAGGAACAAAAATTACAACTCAGGGATAGAGCAAGCAACTTATCATCAAGACAAAAAGTAACTTAATCAGGTTTCTCTGCCCCAGGCATGGCAAAATCAAAAGCACAGGGGTGTCACTAAGGTATAGACCACAGATGTTTGGAGTAAGGAATATGTTGTGTCTGAGATATTCAGAACTCAGGGTTGACAGATGAAGAAAGAGAAGCAATACAAATCAAGTCACTGATTAAGTGTTAATGGCCAGTGTCCTGGGAAACTCAGGAGACCTAGGTAGTAATACAAAAGGGTAGAAATCACCTCTTGACAAAGTTATATAGAGGTGCCACTGCCCAATCACAACTAAAGCATCATGGACTTCAGCTTTCCTATGAAATAAACTAAAATTTTAAAGTCTTCCTTAGGTTCACAGATAAGTGTTAAAAGATCACTAGTCCTTATGAAATTATATGCCAAAAATTATGCAGGTGTGTGTGTATGCATTTTCCTGGGCCCAAATTAGTAGGTATTGCTTAAACGACTCTTTAAAGGATTCATGACCACCAACAAATTTAGCAACCACTACATCAAAGCCCAGTTTCAAACTTAAATTGGTAAGTTTGAAAGGGAGAGCTACTGATTATCTGAATAACTAACATTTGCCTAGTTCCAGAGAGTGGAAAAGACTTTATACTAATGGTGTTTACTGACATATTTCTAACATATGCCTGAGCAGGAATTCCAAACAAAACAAAAATTATAGAAATATTTTAACAGATGGTAATAATTTAATATATCACATGCCATACTACACATGAAAGATAAATACTTTTTTTTAAAGATTTTATTTATTTGACAGAGAAACACAGCCAGAGAAGGAACACAAGCAGCGGGAGTGAGAGAGGGAGAAGCAGGCTTCCCTCTGAGCAGGGAGCCTGATGTGGGGCTCAATTCTGGGACTCCAGGATCATGACCTGAGCTGAAGTCAGAGGCTTAACCACTGAGCCACCCAGTGCCCCTAAATACTTTTACTTTTAAAAAATATTATATGTTTACCTGTGTTACTCATGGTGTTGATGGTACAGGCACCTTCTTTTCTCAAACTGCCAAAGTTTTGGCTATGTGTAGTTCCATAAAACCAGTACCAGAATCTTATCTCTGCCAAGTCCTCAATCAAGTGCTTTGTTCTCAAGCCATCCTGGGGTCCATTACAGAAGGTTCCCAGTAGTCCATCCTTCATCTTAATAGGTGAGTGGGAAAATGTTCTCATTTTCATTCCTGAGTCTTCACCATTTAATCCATCATCTTTTACTACAGTTTCTATAACAAAGAAAATACATTCTACCTCTGTCCCAACTTCTTTATTCCCAGTGGGAAACCTTTGTTTCTTGTACCTCCATTATACTGCTATTGAAATTGCATCAAATCCTATTTCTGGAGAAATTTGGCATTATTTACTGTTCCTATTTGGCATCATTAACTTGTCTAATTTCCCAGTTCACTTAATTAAAGACCATATCAGCATACTGAAACTCTAGCAATGAGAAGTTGCCCATTGGAAAGAATAGTGAGTACTTCACATAAATTTGTGGAAGGAAAGGGAAGGAGGATAAAACAAAAAAATATTTGTGAAAACTAAATGAAATTATAGGAGGCTAAAATTAAAACATTTTTATAGTATGTTTGTGAAAATTAAATGAAACTACAGGAGATTAAAATTAAAATATTTTCATAGCTATTTTATTATTATAATCCTTTTATCTGTGTTATTCTTCACTTGTGAAAAATTCTTTATCTATGATAAAGGGAGGTGGAACAGGAAAAAGTGGATGAAGAGAATAACATTTTAATAGAATACCATGAAAGTGTTTCAGTCTCCTGTATATACTTTATTTAGTTTTCACAAATATTAACTTGTTTATTCAACAAATTCATACTGAGTGCTTACTACCTGTCAAAAACTGCTCTGTACATGAGAAATAAAACAGTAGAGTCAGACAAAGTTCTAACCCTCATGCTGCTTAGATTCTAGAAAGCACGGAGAAAAGAGACACATAAAATATTTACAATACAGTTTCTGCTAATAAACTGGAAGAGTCTTTAAAATAAAAAGGTGTAGAAGGAGGGGCCTTTTTTTTTCAAGTTTCTATTTAAATTCCAGTAGTTAGCATACAGTGTAATATTAGTTTCAGGTGTACAATATGGTGATTCAGCACTGTCAAACAATACCCTATGCTCATCACAAGTGCACTTCCTAATCCCTATCTCCTGTTGAATCCATCCCCCCATTCACCTCCCTCCTAATAATCCACAGTTTGTTCTCTATAGTTAAGAGTACGTTTTCTGGCTTCCCTCTCTCTTCCCCTGCTCCATGTTCATCAGTTTTGTTTCTTAATCCTACATGCTAGTGAATTCAAATGGTATTTGTCTTTCTCTGACTGACACATTTCATCCCTTTAGCTCCATCCACATCATTGTAAATGTCAAGACTTCATTCTGCTTTATGGCTGAGTGATATTCCTGTGTGTGTGCGTGTGTGTGTGTGTGCGTGCAAGTACACCACCTCCTCTTCATCCATTCATCAGTTGATGTGTGTGTGTGTGTGTGTGTGTGTGTGTGTTACCACCTCTTCTTTATCCATTCATCAATTGATGGACATTTGTGCTCTTTCCCTATCGTGGCTATTGTAGATAATGCTGTTATAAAATGGGGTGCCTATATCCCTTCAAATTTGTATTTTTGTATTCTTTGGGTAAATACCCAGTAGTGCAATTTCTGGGTCTAGGCTAGTTCTGTTTTTAACTTTATGAGGAACCTCCATACTGTTTTCCAGAGCAGCTGTACTAGTTTGTACAGGAGGGGCTATTTTTAATGGCATGGTCAAGGAATACCTCATTGACATGGACAAAACCTGGAAGAAATTTATAAGCAAGTCTTGTGAGGGTCTGGAAATAAAGAATTTCAACTAATAAGAAAGGTTAAACTCAAGTTAAACTCAAGGCCCTGAGGCAGGGACCATCTCTGCCTATGCAAGGAGCAACTACTATTCTAGTAATTATTCATATTTGTCACCAAGAATAAAAGTGAGACTCAGAAATTTTATGATCTTGCTCAAGACTACACACTTTGTTGATAAGACACCTAGATTCAAAGCCAAGATTGCTGATTGGTCACTCATAGTTCACAAATATCTTACTACTCACCCACAATCAGCCTTAAATGCTACACAATTCAGAGAAAGTAATGAAGATGTTTTCTTTTTCTTCCTTTAAGATTTTATTTATTTATTTGACAGAGAGAGACACAGTGAGAGAGGGAACACAAGCACAGGGAGTGAGAGAGGGAGAAGCAGGTTTCCCACAGAGCAGGGAGCCTGATGTGGGGCTCGATCCCAGAACTCTGGGTTCATGACCTGAGCCGAAGGCAGATAATGACTGAGCCACCAGGCACCCTGAAGATGTTTTCTTCTAATAAAAAGTCTGTTGTTGAGAATTTGTGAAGGAAAATTTGTCACTGATATAAATGGGTAAATATAGATTAGGGATACACTATCTCTCCAATATGGCCTAAAGACAAAGGGGTTAATTTTATTTATCTTTGTATCTTCAGCCATTAGTATAATGCCTAGTGCAAAGTAATTTAATGTATATTATGACTACATTTTACTCTGAGATTTGCAATTTGGAGTCCTGTGTTCAAGACTATATAATTTAATAATTATATACCTTTGACAGACCATGTCATTACTTTAAGCCTTCTTTTCTACCTTTTTATAAAAGGGAGTATAAAACCTTATGCTGATGGTATATTAATTAAATGACAAAGTACATGTGAAAGTCTTCATTAACTGTATTAAGGATTTTATATAATTATAACCATATAACTATACATGATTTATATATGTGCGTATACAGACACACTCAACTATTTTCACAGGTGGCAATACCTAAGAACATAGAGCACAGTGCACCACATGTGGTCAATATTAAAATGGAGTCTCAGGACCTGAGCAAGGTGAATGTATGCCCTCAATAGTCAAGATTTTATAGCACCTGAGGATAAATTCAGGCTATGCGTTTGAGAATACTAAAAAATTAGCCTATCACAGGTGTGAGGTAACATTGGGATAAAGAGTAATAAAGAAAAAAAAAAGAGTAATAAAGAAGAAAATAAAAGGCAAAAGTATCAGAATATTGGTAATGCTGAAACAAGTAATGAATGTAAGATCTAAGGCCGGAGAGATCCATAACAATTATCTTAATAATGTGTCATTTCAATAAGCCATCTGTTGCATGTTTGAGTTATCCTGGTTTGAAACACCAAACTGGGCTTGTGAACTTGAGATGGAATGAGCCTATTTGTCTGTTTATACACTTCAAAGTTGTTAAAAGCAACAAGATCTTAAATGTTGTCACCACAGAAAATAAATAATTATGTGACATAATAGAAGGGTTAACTACCTCTGCAATGGTAAACATACTGCAATATCTAAATGTATCAAATCAATATGTGCACCTTAAATTTGCACGAAGTTATACATCATTTATAACTCACTGAAAAAGAAATGGTAAAAGAAAATGTTTGCAGTGTCATTTAGCCGCGGAACCTGATGATTTTGAACATATTATTGTAGAAGTCCAGTAGAAGACTATGAAACCAATTCCACAGATAAGAGTATGATTACTTGGGTTGAAATAGCCTGAAATTTTACCCCATTTGTAAGCTAACGAGTTAACCTACAACACTTTTATGGCTCCTGGCAAGACACAAGATTCTTGAGTCAGAGAGGGGAAAAAAAAGACTTTTTTACTCACGATATAGCAGACATTTTGAACTTCATGTTTGCTTTGACTCTGCTTGTTTCCAGTCCCGTTGATAGAACACAGAACCACCCAGGTGGAGGCAGTAAGTTGATGTCACAGCTGAGAAACCCAGAGCCTAGGAAACTCCAATCTCTTAAAGGGGCTAACTGAAATACCTGCCCAAACGTCATCTCAGAGGGAGATGTTACCCTTTTTATCCCAAATAACAAACAAATCTATCTCTGTGCCCAGGAGATACCATCTCTATCTTTCAAGCCTGTTTGCTATACAAATACCCTTGAAAAGACTGTCTGGGAGAAAATCTGCCAATACCTGTGTTCAGAAACATGGAGAAACCTGAGAGACCCAGGAGAAATTGCTTCTAAGAGGTAAGCAAAGCAGAATTTATGCAAGAATTTCAAGGATTTTGAAGGGTAGGCCTAATTAATGATCTAGAAGGCATAGTTTTTAACTGGTGTATAAAAGGGAAGCATATTTTATTTTAGCTTTATGCTAATAGGAAGATTGGTTAGAAAATATAAAATGTGAAATAATGAGAGTCTATTCCTAAATAATATCAGTGATAATTTAAGTTTATTAGAAAATTCAATGGAGGGGCGCCTGGGTGGCTCATTTGGTTGGGCGACTGCCTTTGGCTCAGGTCATAATCCTAGAGACCTGGGATCAAGCCCCATATCCGGCTCCCTGCTCGACCGGAAGCCTGCTTGTCCCTCTCTCGCTGTGTTTCTCTCTGTCAAATAAATAAATAAATAAATAAATAAGAATTAAAAAAAAAAGAAAATTCAATGGAAATTGTGCAGTACTACCAGTAGGACATAGACTTATTGTGAGGAATAAAAGAAAAAGAATATTTTTAAATGATATCATCCTTACAAAAAAATTTCATATATGAAAAATGGGCATCTTAAAAAAGAATGATATTTTTAAAATATTAAGGCAATTAGTTAACAATATGAAAACATCTGTGTTCTATATTACTCCCCAAAATAAGCTGTATCTCACACACAAAAAAATTATTGAATATTTAAATAAAAAACAAATACATAAAAGAGATGTCTTAGAAGAAAATATCTGGGGGCACCTGGGTGGCTCAGTTGGTTGAGCGACTGCCTTCAGTTCAGGTCATGATCCCAGGAGACCTGGGATCGAGCCCCACATCAGGCTTCCTGCTCAGCAGGAAAGCCTGCTTCTCCCTCTCTCACTCCCCATGCTTGTGTTCCCTCTCTGGCTGTGTTTCTCTCTGTCAAATAAATAAAATCTTAAAAAAATATATAAAGAAGAAAATATCTGAATATAAACATTTTTCCATAATTAAATAACAAAACAAAAAAGACACAAATATTTATGTCATTGCAGAGGAAATCTTCCTAAAAACACAAACAAATGCAGAATTCATAAAGGCAAGACCTTGTAACACTTTATCATTTATTTACAATCCTGCCACTTTGAGGGCATTTTTGCATTTTACCCTATTTGATATATATTTTCAATCCCACAAGACACTATTAGTTGTGTTTTAGACAGTCACAAATAATTTTTCTTGACTTATTTATTTACACTTTCTATGGATCTTTTTCCTTTCCTGAATTTTTCTTACTTCTGTGTACCTCTTAGATTTTGGTACAAAACAGACAACCTCGTATTTTATAGTGGTTGACTTAAAACAACTATTTTATTAGGCTCAAGTTTCTCTGTATCCACCTGATTGTGACCTAGCTCTGCTGACAGCGAGGTTTTCTAATGTTTCTGTGGTAAATTAGCAGGTCAGTTGATTACAGAGTGATCTAGAATGGCCTGTTTCACATCAGGAAGTTGTTAGGCTCATTAATCTGGGATATGTCTCAGTTGGAAGGACACAGCTAAGACTTTTTTCCACATGGTATCCCATCCTCCACTAAGCTGGCCCACCATTTTTCACATGTTGGTTTCAGAGTTCCAAAGATGCCAAAAGAGCAATTTGTGATGTTGCCTTTTTCAAGCCTCTGTGTCTGTCAGTTTGCATTGACAAAAAGCAGTGTACCTGTATATTAGTTTGTTAGGGCTGCTGTAACCCAACACCACAGACTGGATGGCTTAAAAAGTTCACAGTTCTGGAGACTAAAAGCCCCAAATCAGGGTGTTGGCAGGGTTGGCTCCTTCTGAGGGCTCTGAGGGAAGGCAATGTTCCAGGGCTATCTCTTTGGCTTGTGAATATCTTCTCCATGTGTCTCTTCACATTGCTTTCCCTCTACACATAACTCTGTGTCTAAATTTCCCTTTCATTCAAGGACATATTAGATTAGGGACCACACTAAAGACCTCACTTTAGCTTGACTACCTGTAAAAAGATTGGCTCCAAATGAGGTCACGTTCTGAGGTATTGGTGTTAGGACTTCAATATATAAATGTGGAAGAGTACATAATTCAATTCATAACAACCTGGCAAATAGATTCAACTTGGGGTAAGATTGACTCAAATCTTGAGAGGAAGATCTGCAATAACAAATTGTAAGGAAGTGAAAGTACACATTTTGGCTGCTTTTACAAATCTGCAACAATTCAAAATCATATTTTTTCCTGAAAAATTGTTTTAGTATTTTTTTAGTAAGAGACTATTACTACAAATTCTCTTTTTAAAATTTTTTTTGTTTATTTTCTGAAAATGTCTTTATTTCACTTTATCTTTGAAGTATATTTTCCGTGAACATATAAAAATTCTATTTTGCCAGTTCTTCCCTTTTAGCACTTTAAGATGTCATTGTGCTATCTGGCTTCCAGGCTTTCAGATGAAAAGTCAGCTTTCAATTTTATTATTGTTCCTGAAGTTAATGTGTCTTTTATCTATAGATGATTTTATAATTTGTACTTTGGCTTTGGTTTTTGATATATTTACTTCTGGGAAATGTATAGAATGTGGAAGATCACCATGACTTAGTTCTAGCTAGAGATATTGTTTTGTGGAAACTGACATATTTTGGGATTTCTCTTATTGTTAGGGTAATACCAAAGAAGGAATCTCACCTGAAAGTCTAGGTTGCTTACCAGGTCTCCTACACCTGTTTAGTCCTGCGATCTCAACTTTTGCCTCTCCAGTCAAATTAATATCTTGCATTCTTTGCATGACTTTTTATCCTTCAATTAGCTGCGCTCTGTTTCGATTCCCAATAACTTGCCCTGGGCATATGTAGTTAAAAATCAGCAAACGCCTCCAAGGGAGATTGCAGGGAAAACATCAGGCTAATTTTTCAATACTTTTCTTCTACGCAGCATTTTGACTTTTCATATCATGATTTCTTTGGTAGGTTTGAGCTCTAATTTTGATCTATATAGCCCTCAGAGACTGCCACAGCTCTAGGATGCAGTTTTTCACTTGAATTTTATGTCCACTACTGAGAATAAGAAAAAGCTCCAAGAGGAAATGTAGATCTCCTCTCAATATGTTTCCTTCTCTGTAGAACTTATGCCTATCGAGATCTGGCTGTCTTGATTACTCTCTGATGTCTGCAAGCAATCTTAAGTTTTTTTAAAATCTAGTTTTTACAGTTGTTGTCATTAAGGCAGTTAGTCTGATATGCTCTATTTTGTCATAGTCAGAAGCAGAAGTTTCCAAAATAAAATTTAAAAACCAACAAACATTTGGGCATGGATGTATATACACATACACATCTACACACAAACATATCCCACATGACTTAGTTATGGACCGTATGACATCAAAAATAGAATTCTATGGTGGCACCTGGGTGGCTCAGTTGGTTGGGCGACTGCCTTCAGCTCAGTTCATGCTCCCCGAGACCTGGGATCGAGCCCCACATCAGGCTCCCTGCTTGGCAGAAGGCCTGCTTCTCCCTCTCTCACTCCCCCTGCTTGTGTTCCCTCTCTAGCTATGTTTCTCTCTGTCAAATAAATAAATAAAATCTTAAAAAAAAAAACAAAAACAGAATAGAATCCTAGGTAAATTAGCTTAAGTTTAGATAGCTATATGGGACTCTTACAGAACCTAATTGCTAAATGTACACTGTAGTGCTGAGACTGTCATATCAAAGTCATCCATTTCTTGAGTTTGAATAGTCAATTTTTAAATGGTTGGGTTTTGGTTTTTTTGTTTGTTTGTTTTGCTTTTGTTTTTGTATTTTTGCTGTTTCTGGGAATTTGCTCCATTCTCACATTTTTTAATGCAAGAAATCTGATATCTAATTACTTATTAATTTATTTAGCCAAATGTTGGAGCAAATCCCGAGTCCATCGACTTTATAACTTCAAGTCCTACTTCCACCTGGTTGACTTGAGTTTTGTACCTATTTTTTAAAAGAGATCATTCTCAGTATTGACAAATATTAAAAAAAAAAAAGCATACTCATTCACCTAATTCATCAGAACCCATATACTCTCTATTGTCTCCTTGCTTTTATGGATGAATTGTCTATGCTCTTGGCCAATGACCAGTCCCTTCATCTCTCTCACTTATTTGAGGACAATATTTCTTTCTCTTCTATGTCATCAATTTTCCCTCTCCATCGGATGATACCTATTGGGATATAAACCCTGATATATGCTTTTCCCATCTCAAAGGATAGATAATATGCAAGCACATGGGAAAAAACTTAAAACACCTCTTTTTTTTTAAAATTTCTCTGAAGTGGTCTTTACAGCAATATTTCCTGAAAGCGTTGTCTATACATGTGTTTTCTCACTTTCCCTAGAATCCACCTCACTTAGGATGTGCCATCTTGGATCCACTGAAACTGCTCCAGCAGGGGTCACCAGTGATGACCTCCAACGACTAATAAATGTAGGGGTCATTGAATTTGCCCTATCAGCAATATTTAATAAGTTCTCTTTGGAACACTTTTTCACTTGCTGCCAGGATATTTCATTCACTGGCTTCACTCCTCCCATGACTGTGGCCTTTCTTACCCTTTTTGCCTGTTCTTCCTCAGCTCTCCATTCTAGAAATAACATGGTGGACCAGAGTTCAGTCACTTGGATACTTTACCATTTCTATTCCCATTCTCTCCATTAGTGATCAGCCAGTGTCACAGCTTCCAATCTATTTTCTGAAGACTTCCAGCTTCTACCTCTTCACTAATACCAGACTTATATGCCTAATTGCCAACTCACATTTCTACTTAAATGTCTAATAGGCATCTCAAATATAGCTTGTCCAGAAGTCTGATTTTTATTTCTCCCTCCAAAAGCCCAGTGTGATGGTATCTGAAGAGGAGCCTTTGCAAGATAATTAGGTTTAGATGACATCATGAGGATAAGGCTCCCATGATAGGATTAGTGCCCTATAAGGAGAGGAAGAGCTTGTGCCCCTTCTATGTATGCATTAAATGCATTAAAGAAATACCATGCAAACATGGAGGAAGGTGGCCATCTACAAGCCAATAAGATGGTTCCCATCAGAACCTGACCATGCTAACATCCTGATCTCAGACTTCCAGTCTCCAGAATTGTGAGAAAATGTAGGCCATTTAAGACACTCAGACTATGATACTTTGGTCTGAAGGCTGAAAGTCTGAGATCAGGATGTCAACATGGTCAAGTTCTGGTGAGACCCTCTTCCTGGCTTGCAGACACACAGCTGTCTCTTTTTCACTATGTGCTCACATAGCCTTTGCTCAGTGTGTACATACAGAGAAAGATAATTCTCTTTTGCTCTTCTTATCAGGCCACCAGTCTAATCAGATGATGACCCCATCCTACAGATTTCATTTAAACTTAATCACTTCCAAAGAGCCCTTTCTCCAAATACAGCCACATTGAGAATTAGAGCTTTGAATTTGGGGAAAGTCCACAATTCAGTGCATGGCAATTATATAATGTAGGTAGACATAAATCTTATTTATCTGTTAGATGTATGTCTGTTTTATTAACTGCTATATATTCCCATTGCTAAAAAAGAGTCTGGGACATAATGAGAGTTCAAATATATATAGGCAATTGTAAACTGATACCAAATCCCTAGAGGACAGTTTGGCAATATCGATCCAAAGCACAAAATGACCATATTCTCTTTTTAGTAATTTTGATGTTTGGAAATGATACTAAAAAATAAACTTCTGATTATATCTAGCATCATTTATGAGAAACAAGGTTGAAAACAACCTAATAGCCACATCTAGTGGACTAGCTCAATAAATTATGACAATATATGGTAGAATAATATGTATCAATTTAAAAGAAAATGCCTAAGAACAGTGTCATAGAAAAAAATGTTCATAACATACTTTTGGGTGAAAAAATTATTAAAAGCACAAAAATAACTCCTTATTTATAAGTGTATAAAAATGATAGAGAAATACTCCAATCTATAAAGAGAAGCTTCTCAAGTTTGCTATTATTAGCAAAATTTATTTTGAAGTAAAGGCTTTTTTATATTCTCCAAAATTTTCACAAAAAATATATTATAAATTACTATAATTATAAAATACATTAAATAATTTAATATGGGACTCAAAATATAAATCATGAGAAGGAAATAGAAATCATTAAACTTAATTTGGGGAAGCACATCTACACTACATGTGAAAACCAAGAGATTTTGGAGGTAAAGTTTTTAAAAATTACCTTCATGAATAAGAAAACTCTAAGAATGTTGTTAGATGTGGTGTGTGTGTGTGTACATATACATACAATGGAATACTATGCAGCCATCAAAAATGAAATCTTGCCATTTGCGACAACATGGATGGAACTAGAGGCTAAGCAAAATAAGTCAATCAGAGAAAGACAATTATCATATGATCTCTCTGATATGAGAAATTTGAGAGGCAGAGCAGGAGGTTGTGTGGGGAAGGGAGGGAAAACATGAAACAAGATGCGACCAGGGATGGAGACAAACCATAAGAGACTCTTAATCTCAGGAAACAAACTGAGGGTTGCAGGGAGGTTGCAGGGGAGGGATAGGGTGGCTGAGTGATGGACACTGGGGAGGGTATGTGCTGTGGTGAGTGCTGTGAATTTTGTAAGTCTGATGATTCACGGACCTGCACCCCTGAAGCAAATAATACCTTATATGTTGATTAAAAAAAAGAAAGAGAAAACATTTTTTAAAAGAAAACTCTAAGAATATTGTCATATAAAACTTTGGATTCAAATAAGCTATTATGCTTTCTGAGTTTATTTAAAACAATGAATGCTCTTGAATTAAGAGAAGATTCCAACATACTGCTGCATACAAAAATTATTATACAAAATACAGACAAGAACAAAAAAGCAAGTAAAGAAGGATTATACTTTGGGGATGACTGAAGTTTATACAAACATTTAAAGGTACATATGTTATAGTGTGGACATTTAGACAGAAATAGACTGCCAACATTCTAGGTCATCCTGCCACAAATTCTTCCTAGAATCTATACAGATATTTCATTCTATTCCTCATCCATGCGTGATCTGAATACCAAATCAGCTGAAAAATTCCATGACAAAATAAAAGAAGACCTGAGTAAATGAAATGGATGTCATGTCCTTGGAGGAAAAGACTCAGTACTGTAAAGATGTCAATTCTTTCCCATTTAATACATAAGTTCAATGAAAATCCATCCAAAATCTCTTTTTGATTTGTTTGCTCTTTTGTGTTTGTGGTTGTCTTATAACTTGACATACTGATTCTAAATTTCATCTCAAAGATTAAATATGTGAAGTAGCCAAGAAAATAATGAGAAAAAAGTAATAATGGAGAGAGACTTGCATTATAAATCTTTATTAATGGAAAGTGTGGTACTGATGAAGGGATAGCAAATAGATCAATGCAAAGCAATAGAGAATATGTGTATATGAGAATTTACTATGTAATAAAGGTGACATTTCAAATCAATACCGAAAAGTTTGATTATTCATTAAATGGTTACTTGTTTGGAAACAAAGTATGTTTCCTATGCTATATTAGATACAAAAATAAATTTCAGTGAGATTATATATGGAAAAAAATGACAAAGTACTAAAGATATAGTAGGTATTTTTCTAATTTTGAGATAAGAAAACATATTTTAAAATTTCATAAAGTACAAATAAAAGTAAATATATAAATAAGATGGGTAATATTTTTAAAATATTTGTTATATGAAACTCGGTAAACAAACTAAATAGACTAAGAAATTTATGTGAACTATTTTAAGGCAACTTATAGCTATTAATTAGTACAGCAGTACTAATTTCAATTGTAAAATAGTTTTGGAGCTCTACTTACTGGAATGTATGAAGAACTTTGAAACTTGTGGCAGCCTTTATAGTGAACACTGTGGTATGGTATGTCCCTCAGGAAAAGGAGTGCTGCCAGGAGACAACCCTCTCTAGGACAAACTGTGTTGAAGAAAACTTCCTGCCTAGTCCCATTCCCTTCCTTTAGGCATTTGCATATATAACTAATTAATTCTCTGGTATAAAGGCCTGGCCCCTAACCCCAATTCAGACAACTCTGAGGGCCATCTCAACTTCACAGTTTGATATTAATTTGTCTGAGATCAAGTTAAAAATATGTCACAACCCAGCTTCTCCCTTTACTTTAGGCCCCTCTTATCATTGCCCCAACAAGGGAATTTCCTTGATACCAGTCTGTCGCAAAGTCAGCTTTCTGGAGGAACTGATCTGCAACACCCTATGGTTCATGAATTCCAAACAGAAAATAATAATCCATCTATATAAAAATATATACAGCTTCACTGAGGGATTTCTTAGAATAAGAAAAAGCTTGAAAACAGTTAAGGTTATAGATATACACCTTTGGCCCTTGAACAAAACAGGTTTGAACTGTGCAAGTCCACTTATACACAAAGGTTTTTTTATAACTACTGTGCAGTATTATAATTGTATTTTCTCTTTCTTGTGATTTCCTTAATAACATTTTCTTCTAACTTGCTTTATTGTAAGAAAACAGTATTTAATGCATATAACACACAAAATCTGTGTTAACTGTTTTCATTATCAATAAGGCTTCCAATCAACAGCAGGCTATTAATAGTTAAGTCAAAATTTAACAAAAATAGTTAAGGTTTTGTGGAGTTAAAAGTTATATGTGGATTTTTAATTGAGTGGGGGTCAGTACCACAATCTTCTTGTTCAAGAGTCAACTGTGCAAATATATGCATGTGCTATTGTACTAGTATCTATTATATAGCAATTTAAATTCACTTAAAAAAATTTGTGATAACCCAGGTAATTTTTCCATTGCAATGTTAATTGAAAAAAGTTAATAATAAAATCATTAATAGTGATAATAAAATATATAATAATAAAATCAAATATAAATAAAATAATGAAATCAATTCTAATAATAAAATCATAATAATAAAATAAAAAATAAAGTAAAATAAATTATGTAGGGTGTTTCCTATTATGTAAACACTGGTATGAGAACAAAGATAAATAAATACATGGTGATTTTTCTCTTCTATATTTATAAATCTTCCATATTTTCAGAAATCTTTCAAATAATTGGGAAAATACTATTTATGTTCTATAAATCTTTAAGTGGTGACCAAGAAAGATCATTATGATCTCCTTCAATTAAAAAAAAAAAAAAAAGACCTTGGGGCGCCTGGGTGGCTCAGTTGGTTAAGCTACTGCCTTCGACTTAGGAGACCCAGGATCAAGTCCCACATCGGGCTCCCTGCTTGGCAGGAAGCCTGCTTCTCCCTCTCTCACTTGCCCTGCTTGTGTTTCCTCTCTTGCTGTGTCTCTCTCTGTCAAATAAATAAAATAAAATTTAAAAAAAAGAATAGCTAAAGTGAACAATCAGGAAACAATAGATGTAGACAAGGATGGGGAAAAGGGGAACTCTCTTATGCTCTTGATGGGATTGCAAACTGGTGAGTGTGGAGGTTCCTCAAAAAGTTAAAGATAGAACTACTCTGTGATCCAGCAATTGCGTTACTAAGTATTTATCCACAGGATACAAAAATAGAGTTTCAAAGGGGAATATGCACCCCAATGTTTATAGCAGCATTATCCACAATGCCAAAACACAGAAAGAGCTCAAATGTCCACCAACTGATGAATGGATAAAGAAGAGGTTGTATATATTATAATGTAATATTACTTGGCCACCAGGAAGAATGAAATTTTGCCATTTGCCATGATGTGGATAGAACTAGAGTGTATTATGCTAAGTGAAATAAATCAGGCAGAGATAGACAAATACCATATGATTTCACTTATATATGGAATTTAAGAAACAAAACAAATGAACATCGTAGGGAAAGAGAGAAACAGATTCTTAACTATAGACAACAAACTGATGGTAACCAGAGAGGAAGTGACGGGGGAATGAGTTAAATAGGTGATAAGGATTAAGGAGGGCACTTATTGTGATGAGCACAAGGTATTTGTGTTGAATCACTATATTGTACCTCTGAAGCTAATACAACACTGTATATTAACTTACAAGAATTTAAATACAAACTTGGAGGAAAAAGTTATATATGCAGATAAACTTGAAACGGGATAGTCAATGTAGACATGGAGTAAGTTACAGGAGGTATGCTATTAAAATTCAAAATTTAACAGAAATATTACAGAAAACCAAAGATATATCTTAAATCTATGACTCTTAAACTGCAGAACATTATGGTCTTATCATGTTTAAACCACAATGCCTTGTGCAGAACAGCATACAACAGATTCTGAAAGAGTCTCATTTGAAAGTAAACTCTAGCACTGAGAAGCAAGATTTTAACTTTTTATTTTGAAATGATTTTAGACTTTAAAAAGTGTTGCAAAAATTGTACGGTGATTTCCCATATTCCCTTCTCGCACCTCACCCTAAATTAATAGGTTACATAACCATAATAAAATTATCAATAGTAAGAAATTAACTTTGTAGTGATACTATTAACTAACCTATAGATTTTATTCAGATTTCCACTAGTTTTTCACTGTCATCATTTTTTCTGGTCACAAATCCAATCTAGGATCCTATGCTGCATTATCTCGTTTTGTCCTTTTACTCTCCTGTAATATGTGACTGTTCCTAAGTCCTGCCTTGTTTTTTATGATCTAAGCAGTTTTAAAGAACTTCGGTCAGGTACTTCATAGAATGCTCCCCTATTTGTTTTTTTCTGATGTGTTCTTGAGGTTATGGATTTGGAGAAAGAACACCACATCAATGAGGCACACTCACGCCTTCATGCATATCAGTATGCATGCAGATAATATTATTACTTATTACTTGGTGAAGGTGGTATCTGCCAGATGTCTCCCTTGTAAAGTTACAATTTTATAATTATGGTTTTAAAATAATATTTATTTGGGGAAATATTTTGAGACTATGCATATATCCCATTTACCGTAAATATATCCTGTTTCTCTTTAATTTTCATGATTATGTCTATAATCATAGGTGCATCATTTCTATAGGGACTATCACTATGTTTTTTTTTTTTTTTTTTTTAAGATTTTATTTATTTGACAGTGAGAAGCACAGCTAGAGCGGGAACACAAGCAGGGGGAGTGAGAGAGGGAGAAGCAGGCCTCCCGCCGAGCAGGGAGCCCGATGCGGGGCTCGATCCCGAGTCTCCAGGACCATGACCCGAGCCGAAGGCAGTCGCTCAACCAACTGAGCCACCCAGGCGCCCCTGATTTTTTTTTAATATTTTATTTATTGGGCACCTGTGTGGCTCAGTGTGTTAAAGCCTCTTCCTTTGGCTCAGGTCATGATCTCAGGGTCCTGGGATCGAGGCCCGCATCGGGCTTTCTGCTCATCAGGAAGCCTGCTTCCTCCTCTCTCTCTACCTGCCTCTCTGCCTACTTGTGATCTCTCTCTCTCTGTCAAATAAATAAGTAAAATCTTAAAAATAAATAAATACATAAATAAATAAACGTTTTATTTATTTATTTGAGAGAGAGAGACAGAGATAGCAAGAAACAGCACAAGAGGGGGGGGAGAGGGAGGAGCAGGCTCCTGCTGAGCAGGGAACCAAACATGCGACTTGATTCCAGGACCCTGGGATCATGACCTGAGCCAAAGGCAGACACTTAAGCACTTAAGGGACCCAGCCACCCACGTGCCCTATCTATGATATTCTAATGATGTTTTTCTCCTTTCCTTGTTTCTTCTATATTCAGTAATTGGAAATATTCTGTAAGGAAAATTGTCCCTTCACAATTAAAATATTTGTTTTTTGTCATGAGTGTAGATGTATAAATATTTATTTTGTTCTTTCTGTTACAATTGGGCAATATTATCATATTTTGGCTGGTCAAATTTTTCCAGCCTGGACATTGGGAATGTTTCAGATTGGCTCTTGTGCCTTTTCAACAGACCCTATTCTTTCTTTCACTGAAGTTTTCTTATTTTCTAGGACTACAAAATGTTTCCAAAATAATATATTTTTCTTGTGTCATCCCTAGAATCCACCACTTTTATAAACAGCCCTGGTTCCTTTTATTGGAGAACGTTATTTAGAAATCAACCTCTGACACTATGTTCACTGATTGAGACTGGAATGCCACTGTGTATTTCACTGTGAAATACATGTATGCAAACTAACTCCTATATATCCACATGTCTATTCTGTGTGCATATGTTTGTGTGTGTGTGTCTGTGTGTGTTTCTTTCTTTCTTTTTTTTTTTTCTATACTGATACCTCTGATCCACTTCAAGATCACGGGTTTTTCAGTTTGTTTTTGTTTTCCCATTCCCTCTTAGTTTATTTATGATTTCTATCTCCAGCAATGTTCTTTATCTATAATATGTTTACTCATTCAAGTACAGATATAAAATAGTTTCAAAATTTCTAACCCATACCCTTGTGAGAAGTAGCTTTATGAATGAGAGTTGTATACAGTTGTTTTTGTTTCTAGCTTACAACATCCAATCAAAACACTATTTTCTAAAGTCACTTAGGCCAGATCTTTTCTTTTCCATCTCCATAATTTGTTATGTTCTTTATTTGAAATAGAGTTAGATTAATTTGTCATAGTCTACATTCTTTCCTTCATTTCCTCTATATTTTGGTAATATCTTATTTGCATACAGTAAAATTCACTCGTTTTTATATAGTTCTATGGGCTTGACAAGCCCATAAAGTTCTGTATTTATCAACCCCAATACAAAACAGTTCCATCACCCCAAAAATTACCCTGTGCTCTTCCTACACAAAATTCTGGAAATTGGTGTAATTTAATTTAGCCTTTTCCAGAGTGCCATACAAATGAAATCATCTTAAAATATCAAGCCTTGAAGTCTTCCTTAATTTATCAAAATGCATTCAAGATTCATTCATATTGTATAAAACAACAGTTCATTCTTTTTGATGCTAGGTAGCATTCCACTGTATGTACCATTTGTCCATTAAGCACATCACAGTTTAACACATCAGAGCTTTTTTCCAGTTTTTAGTGATTATCCATAAAGCTGCCACAAATATTTGTGTACAAGTTTTTGTAAGGAGATAATTTTGAATTCACCTGTGCAAACAATAGGGAGTAAGACTGCTGGATCACATGGTAAGAAATAGCCACACTATTTTCTCAGTGGCTGTACATTCCCACCATCAGTGTATGGAAGTTCCAGTCGCTCTACATATCAAGTATCTTTCATAGGGCAAATGTTTTTAATCTGAATATAATCCAATATTAACTTTTTCTGTTATGAATTTTATTTTAGCTATCCTATCTAATAACTATTTGCCAAACCCAAAGTCACACAGATATTCCTTTGAATTTAATATTTTGGAAAGCATAAAGCATGTTTAAAGGATGCTGTTTGTTTTGCATATGTATGTCCAATTGTATCATCACTATGTGTTGAAAAAATTATCCTAGCAGAAGATGGAAGACCAGAAATCTTCCATCTTCTGCTAACATTCATGAGCTTTGACGGCTAACTTGTTAACCTACAAGTAGGATAGAACTTCAAACACTTCATCATTTTGACCACAAAGAGTTTTTATGTCTTGTAATGACAATGCCTTTCCTCCTGCTTGCCTTCAGTGGATGGGATTGAGTTAATCTAATTAGGAATGGGTTTTAAATCTGCTGTTGCTATGGTTAGTTTCAGTATACCACAGGCTTCAAATTCTTTTATGGGATTATCTTGTTTGGTGTAGGAGTTGATTTGCTAGATTTTTTCCCACGAATATCCATTCTACTCTGACCTTTGGGCATTCTCTTTGTGCCACACCTCAAAAGTGGTGTGTTTCCTACAAGTAACTCGTCAGTGATTCAATGCTTGCTAAACTGGTAGTGCAGGTGGAAACAGTCTATATTGTTCTGATTAAGTTTAAATATGAAGAAGGCACTGTATCTCTGAGTCTCCAGGTTATGATTTCCTCAGTGTCCCTCCCCCTCCCACTGCAGTTTTGAGCCCAGCACTAACTTCCCATGTTAGAAGTTTCATTGACTGTTCCTGTCCCTCAGCTGCAATGTATTTTCACCAGTCTAGGGGTGATAACTTGTCCTTCTCTGACAGATGAGAGTTCTTTTTCCTTAGGAAATAAGGGAAAAGAGTCTCAGAGTTCCTTCCTACTTTCATTTCTCTTCTGTGATCTCTGCTTCTGTTCTCTTTTCCCATACTGTAATTTCTCTAATCTCTCCTCCTCTTTTTTGAGTATTAGGTGGAGTGTGTGCATACCTGGCGTACCAGGCATCCAGCAATTTGTAGAGCATCCCACCTTAAAAAAAAAACAAAACAGGGTTCCAGGAATAGTCTATCCAATTAAGCAAGTGGTTTGTGCTTGTCTCCTACCTGCAAGTGACTGTCTCTCCTTAGATTTTTGTCCCCTGAAACCTCCACACTCTGACAGGTTCAAAAAAAGTTGAGAATTTCCTGTTTCTATGGCTTTTTTGTTGTCGTAGTGCTTGAGAATGATAATCTTTCTAGCTCTCTGGATCTCTGAGCAGAAACTGTCAGTTCCCTTTTAAAAATCAGTTTCAAAAAGCAGCTCTCTAGAAGTTCATAATCCCTTTTACTTTGAAAGACTCCCAATAATAACTTGGAATTAAAAGTTATAATAATTTTTCTTAGTAATTCAATGATTAACTGCAGCTCTGAAGATTCATTGAAACACATAAAGACATGAGCCCTAAATACTACTCGGAACATTAAAGCCTTGAGCAACTTGCTGATTTTATTCTCTGCCTCTGTGACTGAATTTATAAAGTAATAATAGCTAATTTTCCATCTAGCTCCAGCAATATGGTAAGGATTTAAGAACTAACCATGATTTGATAGCTACAAAAGGTAATTTAAAAAGTTCATAGGCAAAATAATTGTTTTTATTTCTGATTACTAACTGAATTTTCCTGGCAGCTTGATCTAGTACAGTGTCATAACTATCTAAACTAGAACCAAAAAACTGAGGACAAAGATAAGAGTCTATCTAACAAACTATATTAAATAACAGCATTTTTAAAGATACATCACTAAAATTATTTCTGACCCTCAAAGTACATTTACATTTTAAAAAATATGATAGTGATTCAAAAATTATGAGGAAGGTGTTCCAAATATGGCATATAAATTATAAATAAAATTAAACAGCAGAAATATTTGGGACATTACCAGTGCCTTCAAATTCTCTATGCATGATGTCCATAGAAAACCACCAACATTTCTTTAACACTTTGCCTACTAACTTGACAGATGCCATTCTTATCAGGGCAGAAATCACCCCTTAATGACAGTTATAGGATGAAGTGGGACATTCAAAGTTATAAAGAAGCTGACTAAACAACAAATTTGAAAATTGTTTGGCAGCAAAGGACAAGAGGGTATAAAGAGTTATTAGAAGAAGGATTTAAGTATAGGTAGGAGGATAATGATAATTACAATTTAATCCTGGATAATAATGCAAAGGTTAGAAGTCGTACAGTAACTTGCAGTATATTATTTTAATGTTTCATTACTCTGATGGAGAGGATCTGACATACAGATTGATTTGATGCAGGTCACCCCATCGGTTCTTCCATCTAAGTGGATAAATCTCTCATTGGGCAATTATGATTGTAGATTGTCTGACTCTGAACTATTATATATCAAGAAAAAACTGTCCTGTACCAGATGTGTTTCATTCTGCTTATTACTGTGACCTAGAAATACTTTGATCTTATAAAACTTTAACTTTGATCATGAAAACGTATATGAAACAAGGAACCATTTTATAGAATAAATTCCAAAGCTCTAGATTGTCAAATCTGTAACATAGATTTTTTAAAGTGTTATTTTTATAAGAAACACAAAAACTAATTTGTTCCCTACCACTGAAATAATGGAATATGTTATGAATTCAGACTAATGATCTTAAATTATTTTGTGACTTTGAAGAATTTCTTTCTAAAAATATGTATTAAATATTACAGATATTTTTTATCACTGTTATTTATCTGTAAAATAAATTCTCAATCCTGATATTCAGAATATGTGAAGAATCTGGGTCCAATGTTTTCCCCAGTTCCAATTTCACCTGGTTTTCTTAAGTAAAAATCTACTGCAGAAAAATCTAAGTACTAACTATTTAGAATTCTACTTGGCTTTTCCTTTTATATTTTTTACTTTACTTTTATAAAATAATATATGAATACATTAATAATCAAGAGCAACAATATGCTTAAAATGAAATACAGTAGTCCCTGCCTCATTTTCCCTTTCTGGAAACCTGACTTCTGCCCCTTCCATGGATTGAGGTGGGGACACCCCCTTCTCTTTGTGTGGAGCAGAAGAGTGCCAACCAGAGCTGATAGAGAGTTCATACCCAGAGAGTATTGGGTCCTATGGACCTGAGTCAAGGAGGAGTTGGGAGTGGGTATCTCTGGTACTTCCAAGGGTGGAGGACTTCTGAGAAGTGAGACTTCAGGCCACCTCACCCCACCTCTCTCCCCTGATCCCGCCTTCTGCACCCTTAAGGTGAACATGTGTCAGTGCTGTGCGTACGTGTGTGTGTGTACAGCAAACTCTGTATGTTTCCATGAGAGTCCCTATGCATGTCTGTTGAGTATGAGTGTTCTAGGGCCAGCATGTTCTGCTCGGGAGTATGCCGTGGTCTTGAACCTTATTCCTGGCCAAAGCGTTTCATCCGGAGGAAGAGAGGGGCTGGGCTAGTTGGAGAGCCACATCCGGATTCAACTTCCCGCCCTGTTTATTCCCCTACTATCTCCTTCCTTTCCTATGCTCCCCAATGGCTGGAGTCCTTTGAATTCATTTTTGTGGTTTGATCTCCCCACCCCGCCTTCTATATTAGGTAGTTCACAGGAAAATATCCTAAGGTGAGGTGAGGCTTGGTTCGGGCAGGTCCTTTTTGGGGGAGGGGATGTGTATGTCCCTCATCTGAAGATTCTCCCTCCTTCCCACTGTCTTCTCTTCATTTGCCATACTTGTCGGATACAAGCAATGAAGACATTTCCTTCAGACCAAGAAAAATTTTAATTTTTGTGGCTTTTGTATTTGTTTGTTTAATACCTCCACCACCACCACCATCCCCCCCACCCCTGGCCAAAATGTGTACTTTAATTCCTGGATACTGTCCATTGTGTTTTCATTTAAATAAGAACACATTAAGTTTGCAGAAGACCAAAATTATTTTTTAATGAAGAGATGTAAACTATAAAGTTTCCTTCTTTTTTGACATGAAACATATAGACATTATGAAAAGGACAATCACTGCATTTTAGTTCAGTAGTGACTTCTGTTCATAT
>PITA01014172.1:0-54599 GCA_004023965.1 Spilogale gracilis | reverse complement strand
TAAGGGATCGCTTTCCCCTAGCTGCCCTTAAGACATATTCTTTGGTTTTATGATTCAAGAATTTTACTATTAGGTGCCTGGAAGTTTTTCTGGCCTCATTGATCTTGGGGGGTGTCCTCTCTACTTCTAGGACGTGAACATTTGTTTCATTCCTCAGATTTGGGAAATTTTCATCCATGATTTGTTCAACAATATTTTCTAGGCTTCTCTCTTTCTCAACCCCTTCAGGGATTCCAATAATTCTGATATTGGAGCGTTTCATGGCATCATTCATTTCCCTTATTTTGTTTTCTTGGGATTTTAGTTGTTTGCTCCAAGACTTCTCTTGCTCCTCCATCTTATTCCATCTGTCTTCTCAATCACTGATACGATCTTCAGCTTCACTTACTCTGGCGGTTAGCATATTTAAATTAGATTGCATCTCATCTAAAGCCTTTCTAACCTCAGCTTTCACTTCTGTTACTATGGCTTCCACTTTGAGACTAATGTTATTTTCTAAATTGGCTATTGCTTGGACTATTGCTGCCCTGAATTCCATATCTGTCATATTGTTTATGTTCATCTCCAGTAATTCTGTGACCGACGTTGCAGTCTCAGGGTTCTTCTTCTGTTGGGTATTCCTTCTCCGAATCATTGGGGTGAGGAGTGGTTGAGGGGGTGTATGGCTAGGTATATCAGCCACTATCTAGGTGGATTGGTCGTTGGAAGGTTTTGGAGCAACCAGAGTTCACCACCGAAAAGGGAGGAGAAAGAAAAAGAAAACGGAAGAGAGGAAGCAAGAAAAGACACCCCTGCCTGAGCGGGGCCCGGTGATAGGATTTATATGGTACAAAACTGTTACAGGGTAAAGAAAAGGGTTATCAAGGGTAAATGAAGAGATCAAAAAGCGAAGTCCAACCTATATGACCCCCAAGACCAGTATTTATATAATATAAAAGCAAAGACAATTACAAAGATACACTGACAAACTAGAGTGGGAAGGTGAGGGCAGACACTCCTTGTGGGCAAGGAATGCGTTTCAGACACTCCCGAGTTTGTCTTGTTGTTATTGTTGGAGGAGCCCACTTTCAAAAGATTTAGGGGGATTAGAACCAATTGTATATAGGGGTAGTATTGAATAGGGATGTGGGATTGACTTGAAGCTTGTATCTACATGTACACATAAAAGAGAGAATAAAGGAAAGAGGAGAGAAGAAAGGGAAAAACGGCGGGAGTGAATAGGGAAACAAGAGGCAACAAGAAAAGCAGAAAATACAGGGGTGTGTTTGAAAAAATTTCAGGGTAAAAAAGAGAAAAATAGAAAATAAATTTTAAAAATTTTAAAAAAATAAAAAAAATAAAAAATGTTATGGGGTGTTGTATTGGGTATCACGTTGAGGTAAGAAAGGGGCTAAAAATTGAAAGAAGAAAAACCGTGAGAATGTATTTTTAAGCTTAAAGTGGAAGCTTTAAAAGTAAAGATAGAAAAAAGTTCAAAAAAGTAAATGAGGTGGAAAACTGTATCTTTGAGTTGTAGGGCTTTTGGTACTTGTAGTCAGTGCCAGAAGTTTAATAATTTGCCTTTCCCCCGATTTGGGGTTTTGCATTGGAGTGTTGTCCTCCTGAGCTTCTGGCTTGCTTTCTGGGGGCGGGGCGTGCCGTTCCATTTCAGTCTGTCGGAGCAAGATGTCTGCGCCCAGACCTCCCTCCCAGAGCGAGCCTCTACACGGAGAGGGGCTCTTTCCAGCCTCCCGGTTGGCCGCTTGTCACAGCCGGGCTGGTGCAGTGGTTGTATTGATTTCTGCCCCCTCCCCCGCTTGTCGTTTCACTCCTGAACCTCAAAGCCACAACTCCTTTTGGATCACGCGACCTTGTCTGCGCCCTGGACCCGCGGCCTCTCCGGTCCCACGCAAGTCTGTAAAAACGCCTTCCCTGGGGGGGTCTGCGCGGCCCACGGTGTGGAGAGAAACGGGAGAGAAGGGCAGTGGCATGAATATAGAATCCACGCCCGCTGCTTTCGCGGCAGCTGCGGTGGTTCAGGCGGTAGGGGGGAGTGCTGGGCGGCGCTGCGGTTTTTTAAAAAGTCTCCTTGCCTTGCCCCAGGCTCCGCTGTGTTCCTGTTTCTGTCTAGCCCCAATTCAGGCCGTAATCTGCTGTTATTCCTCACTCACAGAGCACTTTCGTTTTGGGGTATTTGTTTTCAATGGTTCAGCTCTGCGGGCTTCCTCCCCTGCTCCCCTGTCTCTGGGGGCAAGCCTCCAGACCCTCTTATTTGTTTCTACCTTTTTGCCAATGTTCCTTGTCTCTCGTGGAGGTCCAGAAGTGGGAAATATCACATTTCAGGCTGATTTCATGGGTGTTCATGGTGGTCTTGTAGTGGTTTTTGTTGCTGAAATTCAGCTCTCTTCAGAGAGCTCCCCGAAATGTGGTCAGCTGGCTTTCCACCATCTTGACCCCTCTGCCTCCATTCACGTAATTCTACAAAGTTTCTTTTCTTATTCTAAGTAAATTACAAAAAGAAAGCCAGCTCGGTCTCCTCTCCAATGAGGAAAAAGCCATATTTCATTATGGCTTCCAAAAGCATGTCCAGGATATTTGTAGGACAGGGTTTCCTCTCCTTGAGACCCAGCTGGTCATACTGCAACCAATTATAAAATAATCATGTATCCACCCCTGATATCTGCAACAATTAGTAGTGACAATCCCTGCAGAATATCTTTAATAAAATCCCTTTAGTGCTATTGGATAGGAATGATGAAAGGAAATAATGACACTGGAGAAAGTCTTGTGGTCTCTCTTTTGCCTCCTATTGGGCTTTACCTTATCCATTGTCTTCTATGTTTACCTGTGAGAGGAATGTTGGAAAAGACTCCTCTGCTAAGGTCTGCCCAGTCTTAGCATCCCACTGCTTATTAGGGTGTATTCTGAAGACTGGTCACTGACTTAGGAATTGGAGAGTGAAAGACTTATAAATGCCTGAATGGGATTTCTCTATGACTTTCTTCCCTAATATAAAGTGAGATGAAGTGACATTTGTCATTCATGTATGACAGGTTCCACTCAAGTCTTCATATTTTCTTCCCACTGCATTTTGAGATGAAGTCTTCATTTCCCTGGGTCCCTGCATAAATGCTATGAACACAGCTTTCCGCTAACTCATGTTCATCCTGTAATATCATCAAGAAATGATGTTTTATTTAACAAGCTGTTGATTCTTGGGAGATTGTTTGTTTTTTATGACATAACCTAGGCTATTCTAACTGATACAAAGTGTGCTAATATCAAAAAGGAGGGTGATCATATTTAGAGAACAAAATTAAACATGTCCATAAAAGGCAATTCATGGATTGGACTTTATTGAAATTTAAAAATTTCTGCTCTTTGATAGACACTATTAGGAGAATGAAAAGACAAGTTATAGACCAGAAGATATTTGTATTTCTTGTATCTGAAAAGAACTTGTCGGAAATATATAGAGAACTCTCAAAATTCAATTATAAGAAAACAATACAATGTAAAAACAGCTAAAGATGTGAATAGATGTTTCATATAAGAAGATACATAGACAGCGAGTGAACACATAAAGGATATCAACATCTTAGCCAATAGGAAAATTCAAATTATAACAAAATGAGAACATTGTATATTTAACAGAATGGCTGAAATTAAAAAGACTTGCCACGTTATGCATTGGTAAGGAGGTAGAGGAATTTCACTTCTAGGCATACCTAATGAAGATAAATGAAAACATATTTCTGTAAAAAAGACTTGAGTGTGAAAGTTCATGGCAGCTCTATAAAAATATTCATGTTCATCAACAGGTTAACAGATCATAGAATATTCATACCACAGAACGTCATCAGCAATTAGAAGGAAAAACAACTGATAACTGCAACAATATTGATTAATTTCCAAAATACTTATTCTGACTAAAAGGAACCAGCACACACACAAAAAAATCACGTATTGTGTGATTCCATTTATATAAAATTTAGAAAGTGCCAAGTATAACAGGAAACAGAGTAGTGGTTTCCTAGAGATGGGAAGGGTAGGAGCAGAGAGGGACAAGGGGGAGATGCCAAAAAGGCATGAGAAAACTTTTCAAAGTGATGTATATGTTCATTATTTTGAGTTTGGTGATGATTTCAATGATAAAGTGAAGTCAAAACTTACACTTTAAACACATGCTGTTTTTTATATTGATTATGCCTTGGTAAAGATTCATATAACTGTACAGTTTTTTAAAGGAGTGAACTTTACTGAATGTAAATTATACCTCAAAAAAGTATGTCACCTGGAAAATGAAAACAATTATATATAAGTCATTAAAGAGTTACTTAAAATAGTAAAAGATAAAAGAGGGAAATAGTGTTTAGAGGTGGAAAATAAAAAGATGTTTACCTCACCTAGTAAAACTGCTACTTCTCCTGGATGTGTCAAACCACTTCACTGTTAATCACATTGGCTTTCCGCTATAAAACTTGGCTTCCCCTTTCTTAAGGGGAGAACTATGGTCATTTTTTAAATAAAATGTTTGGGTTAAGACAAAAACACTCATTGGGGTGCCTGACTGGCTCAGTCAGTTAAGCATCTTCCTTTGGTTCAGGTCATGGTCCCAGGGTCCTGTGATCGAGCCCCACATGGGGCTTCCTCCTCAGCGGGGAACCTGCTTCTCCCTCTCCCTCTGCCTGCTTCTCCCTCTGCTTGTGCTCTCTTTGTCAAATAAATAAATAAAATGCTTTTTTTGAAAAAGGAAAAAGTACTCACAAACCAACACACTCTTCATTCTTTATCCTATGTTAAAATAGAAATGCAGGGATGCCTGGGTAGCTCAGTTGGTTAAGCATCTGCCTTTGGCTCACATCGATCCTCGATCCTCGGATGGAGTCCCTAGTCAGGCTCCTTGCTCAGTGGGGAGCCTGCTTCTTGTGCTCTCTCTCTCCCTGACAAATAAAAATCTTAAAAAATAAAATAAAGGTGCAGCTCTCAAAAGTGACCAGAGATGAGAAAAATGAGTTTTGTATATGCTTGTGTTTGCTTCACAGAGGAGGAAAACAACAACCATTTTTCTTTCATCTCCAACCATGTATTTTTTAATTCAAAGTGAAATTTATAGTTCATCACTACTGTGATGACTTATCTGACTGCCAAGGACTGTGGCTGACTGGTGATTTCAAAATCCAAGCATCGTTTGGTGAATACATATAAAATAGCTTTGGGGTTTTTTAGCTAAAAGAAGAAAAAATTGGAATAAAAAAAGCATGCATCTTATGAGGTGTTTCAGAATTCACCATAGATTTGTCCTTCAGGTCATAATTCCAGCGATAGCTCTTCAATCAATTTTCCTCAACTTAATGGAAATATGAATTAGACCAATTCCAGGAATCTTAACTTTTTCCAGGTGCCTTCCAGTTGGGGGAGTTACCCAATTTGAATCAAATAAAATTTAAATTAGCTGTATGGTCAAAAAAAAGTTATGAATTTATTTCCTTGCCCCAAACAAAATATATTCTTAATTAACAATAATAATTAGATTTTACCAGGCTCCAATGTGAAGAAAAAGGCAGTGAGACCTCTTGCCATGTTATCAGTAGATTGTAGGAAAGGAAGGCAGTTGAAACACGGTTACAGGAAGAAAGGAGATTAGGTGAACTGATAAAATCTCCATTTATCTAGGGTTGACAAAGACACTTTTATTTTGACCATAAGCTGCTTAAATACTTATACTCTAATTTTTAAATGTGTGAGTACAAGAGTATTGATTTTATTACCCACAATAATGTCATCATTATACAAATTATAAAAATATATACATTTTTGTGCATGTCAGTTATGTCTCACTGTTTTGTAAACCACATTTAAATGATCAGAGGGTGAATACTCTGAACTACATCTGAATTACATCTTTAGCAGAATTCTTAAAATGATTGTTTTGGAGCCACTGAAGGAAATACGAAATTCACAGTGAAGTGACGAAAAAGGCCATTTGAGAACATCTTATCTTGCACTTTAACCCCAATTAATCCTCTT
The DNA here is from genome assembly GCA_004023965.1 of Spilogale gracilis. Taxonomy (NCBI): domain Eukaryota; kingdom Metazoa; phylum Chordata; class Mammalia; order Carnivora; family Mephitidae; genus Spilogale; species Spilogale gracilis. The sequence continues at coordinate 48,590 of PITA01014172.1, read as the reverse complement.
CACTCTCTTTTACTGTGCATAATTATGAAACTATTTCCCGATTTCCCTTGACTCTACAATGGTTTCTACAATGATAGATCTAATTGAATCTTTCCTTAACTCTAAAAGGTCAATGACAGAGGTTTGCCGTGCCTTAATATATTTTCAAAAGTATAGATCATGGTCAATTGGGAAAGTATTCTCTTTACAAATTACTCCTATAAAGGCAGTAGAAAAGGTTTGATAACTTGCTTCCATTGTTTTTCTAACTATATGGTATTATGTATGCATTAATTTTCCTAGAAGAGTGACTTTAGAATCATATTATTTTCAATTGTGTCTTCATTGTTCAATGTAGTTTCTAATCCCAGTAAAATCATAACTTGCTAGAGCTCTATAGAAATAGCACGGGGAATTTATTTATCACTGAGAAATTTGGCACGTGCAAATTTTGTTCTTTTTGCATTTCCAATGACATAAAAAAGAATAGGACAAAAGAGACCTTTTGCATAACAACAACAGAAGTAGGCAAAGATTTCTGAATGTCTTCTAATATATCTCATGCTCTAGAACTTTCAACCACTTGTCATCAAAATTTATGGTTCATAGTTACTGTTTCTTCTTCTTCTTCTTCTTCTTCTTCTTCTTCTTCTTCTTCTTCTTCTTCTTCTTCTCCTCCTCCTCCTCCTCCTCCTCCTCCTCCTCCTCCTCCTCCTTCTTCTTCTAATTTGATTCCATCTTTTTGTTGAACATACTAAGAACAAAAAAATGCTCAATGAATCCACCACACAGATTTATTCTCTTTATTTTTTCAGGATCTTGTATGGTACTGAAAACAAACAACAAACATCAATGAATGGTTGGGCAACATATTTGTAGTTTTCAGTTTGGTAGAAATCTTATCTAACTAAATCTTAACTAAATGAAATCTCAATGATTAACTTTTCAAAGGCAATATTTTATTTATAACTAAATGCAAATACTAATTCAAGTTAAACTGTATATGATTTTTAAGTTTGCCAACTTCACTTCCCCAAAAGAAAGAATTCCTACTCATAGCATGACCAAGTTGTATCCAAACAAGTCAAAGCTCTCCTTTGGCAATTGGACTTCCTTAAACATCTAGAATCACAGTGGCATCCACACAGGGTCTGTTAAGAACCTAAAAACTTTCTCTACAGAAATAACTAATGGCTTCACAAAATGAACTTGATGAGGGCACCTTCCCACAGGAATATCTTCTGAGAAGCAGCCTAAGAGCAAAAACCTCAAAACTAGCATTTCAAGGTATTCAAGCTTTCAAAAGAAGGGTTGTTGTTTAGAGGCTGGAGAATCTGTTAAATAAACACAGCAGAGTATCAAAGAAGGAGGCAAAAATCCATACTCTGACCTGCTTCTCAGCATCAGCTTTTCTATTCTATTTTCCTTTTTGGCGGTATTAATTCTTGCTACCTGAGGAAGGAAAGGAATAATGTTATTTATAGAACATTCAGTGCTGTGTCTGTTATTGTTAGTGGTGGTTTTCCGGACTTGTTCTTCATGGAGGAGAAAGACTGTAGTTAGAGAGCAACTGCCCTAAGAAAATAAGCAGCAATTTTTTTGGGTCATAAACTTTGATGAAACAGCCGTTATTGAGGCTAACAGGCTCAACACAGTTGCAGAATCCACAGGCATCAGGCGTCTACCTTCTGCTTAAACAGCAAGATGTTGCACAAAGCAATAATCAGTTTGTTTCATGTATTTATTTTATAAAACTTTTCACAGCAGAACCAGAAAACAAGATACCAGAGTCCTCTTGATATTTAAGCCTAAGGGCAGGACAGGAAACATTTGAAAGAATGTACCCTCTCTCATCCTCACGTAGATAAATTTTGCTTAGATGCAAAAAGTTGAGATGTGCCAAGAGAATGAGATGCTGGTAGGAACTAGGGATCTCTGTGCCCCAGTCCTGAAAAAGAGGCCATGGTAGCATCTCCAGAAGGGTGTGTGTATCTGAGGATAGAGTACTTTCGCTTGATTTTTTGTCTGAGCCTGTGGGAGGAGGAGCCTTGAAGAAGTTTCCACATGGCTATATAAGGGGTTAAGGAGAGCCTCATCAAGTTTTTCAACCCTTGAAGTGATGTGGGAGAGCAACATTTTTCTGTGCTCTTGAAAATGTTATGAAAGTGAAGCGAAAAGATTTGTGGACCTTGAAGAGGTTTCTTGACAACAAGAGAAATCTGCTGCAATGTAGATCAAGCAGTCAGAGGTGGGGAGGGAACACGGACACCTAGTGGATGTCAACTAAGAGAAAGAACCTTGCCCAAGGACCAGATGGGACTGTCAAGCTCAACAGATACCAACATAAATACAAAGGACTGCCATGAAACAGATAACCTACCAACAGCAGCTGCCACAAAAATCTCTTAGAACATATCTAATACTTTGGAGATGAGGAGACAAGGAGGGCAAACCTTGAAGGATGGACTGTACAATCTAAAAATTGCTAGTCTTGATCTTATAACAATAAAATCCACCATGTTACTATCTAGCACAAACACATTTTTTATGATATTGGTGAGCACATAGGAACTGAGGCAATTTCCAGGTACTTTTCCTCCATCAACTGGCACAAATTAGAAAGTTTGCTAATACTTCTTGGTGAAGAGATTATGATTCAAGAGAAATTGCTATAAACCGTTGCCATAAGAGTAAGTTAGTAAGAACAACTTGGACAACAATTGACATTATCATATAAAGTTGGACATGTATTCATCCTGTGACTTAGTCCTCTTACAAGAATGCATCCCTGGAGATAGTCTTATAGAAAATCCATGTAAATATTGTTCTTAATAACTCCAAACTGGTAAAAACCCAAATGATGATCATCAGAAGTACATAATTTAGTATTTCTCACATAATGGAATATTAGAATATTATAGTTCATTCTATTCAGTAAAAACAAAGGGCTTACAACTAGAATATAGTCTGTTAACTTATTAATTAAAATATATCATATTTACGGAAAAGTGTACAACATGTAAATATTCACTCCAATGCATTGTAGGAAAATGAATTCCTATGTGGCCATCCAAATTAAGGACTATAACATTGTCAGTGTTACAGAACCTCCTTATCCACCCTCCCAAAAATTCTTCCCCAAGCACACTATTTTGATGGTTAACAGCATAGTTTTGTTAAAGTTTATTTTGACACAGAAGAAAATAAACAAAGAACTCCCATACATCATTAACCTAGATGCACTAAGTCTAAATTTCTACAAGTGCAATTGCTGGCTCAAAGGTAAATCCGAATACAGTTTTGCACGTAATATCAAATTACCTTCCTTAAGGGTTGCACCAAATTACATTCCCTCCAGCCGTGTATGAGAGTGCCTGTTTTCCCAAGCCTTGTGGAAGAGTACTGCCTGCTGGTCTTGAATTTTTGGCACTGTAGTGGTTGAGAGATGGATCTTAGTGTAGTTTAATTCACACTGACCCTGACTGAACTTGAACACCATCTTATATGTTTAAGGCCCTTTTTATACCATTTTATATGATTCTTTTCCATGCTTTTTTTTTTCCTTTGGCCCATTTCTCTATCAAGTTTCTGATCATTTTCCTCCTCAATTTTTATGAGTACTTTTATATTAGTTTTAATATTCCTCAATCTATTTTATATATTGTACTTATTTATTTACTGTACATCAGCTGTTTTTCAGCTTTGCTTGTGGTAGTGTTTTGGTCATGCAGAAGTGTTTTTCTTTTTTTAATGTAGTTAAATTTAACAAACGTCCTTTACTAACTTAGATTTTGAACTCTGGTTAGCCTCTTTTGTACCTATCTTTCACCCTGCCCTTCTTACAAGATTTTAGCCTTTTTTCCACATTTGTATCACTTTTCAATCTGGAATTTATTCTTATATGTGGTGTGAGATGTATATATCTATGTTTTTTTTATTTTACAAATGGCCATCCAGTTATCCAAGCACCATCTGTTTAAAAGTTCATTTTTACCTGAGTGATTTGCAATGCTAATTTTAATATGTACTCAGTTTCCATATTCTGGACTAACTTATTTCATTTGACTATCCATCTTTTCTTGTATCAATACCAAACATTTTTAATCATAAACACCTTATAGTCTATGTGGAAATAGACCTCTTCCTTCTTATTTTCATTTTTGGAGATTCCTAACTATTCCTGCATACTTATTTTTATGTGTGGGTTTTAGTTTCAACTTCTGAAACTGTACTAAAAAATGTAGACAAATGTCTTTAAGGTGATAATGTTTTTTCTAATTATTGCTTTAAAAATATCCTGTTGGTGGGTTGCCCAAGTGAAGGGAGGAAGAAAGGGAGTGGTCACAGAAGTGTAGCAGAAGGGATCCTTGTGATGGAGCTGTTCTATATCTTAATTGTAGTGGTAGACACAAATCTACACATGTGACAAAATCAAATTTATTACTTTATTATTTTTCAGAGCATGTAACATTCATATAATTATGCTGCCACTCTTGCCACAACTCTTTAGTTCTACAATTAAGTATATTAAGTGCTCTTGTGCTGGTTTCCTAGTTGTCTTTTTTTTGGGTGAAGTGTATCCCCTAACAGGTATCTCAATAAAAACTCAGGTAAAATATCCCTCCAGGTCATGCATGTTTAAATTTTTTTTTGTTAAGTTTGATGCTTAAAACATATCCTAGTTGGATGAAGAGTCTTTGATGTTTTTTATTTCATTTCTGGAAATTGTCTCATTTTAAGCCTGTAATCTTCCACACAACCTTATATTTCTGAGTTTCATCTGTATTATAATAATTCACTTCACTGAAAGGTATTATTACATTTTGTCAACATATCCGTATATCATTTTATTCATGGACAATTGATTTGTTTCCAGTTTTGAACTATTATGAATAATGCAGCCTTGTACAATTTTATATGTATCTTCTGGTGCCTACTGTTTGTACATTTTTAGATATAAAACTTCTTTATATAACTTTGTGATTTCTTTGTGATAAAGTATGTATTTATTCAATTTTAGGAACTACTGAAAAACTCTTTTTCAAAATCTTTGGACACATTCATGGTGGATAACAGCAGTCATAAGGGTTCCCTTTGCTCATATAGTCAACAACACTTGCTTTCAATTTTTCAGCTCTCTTGTGGGTAGTCCCACGTCTCTTGTGAAGCTTTAACATACATTTTCCTGATTTCTAATAGGACAAACAATTTTCATATGTTTATTGGTAATTCCAACATCTTTTTGGTGAAAAGTCTACTAAAATATTATGCTCATTTTTCTATTAGGTTGAATGTCTTCTTAATTTTTTTTAGATTGACTTGTAAAAAATATTTTCATATGTTTTAAAAAACAAACTTTTTGTGAATGATGAATGATAAACATTTTAAACAATTCCTCTTATTCTGTGACTAGCCTTTTCACAGTCTTAATGGTGAATATGAGGAACAGAAATTCATCATTTCAATTTCAAGGTAGTCATCTTATCATTTTCTTATGTTAGGGTTTTTTCCTTCCTTCCTTCGTTCCTTCCTTCCTTCCTTCCTTCCTTCCTTCCTTCCTTCCTCCTTAGGGATCCTATTAGATATAGCAGATTTTTTAATTTTATCATGATAAACTATACATAACATAAAATTCTGATATAAGAATATCTGTTCTTACTAAAATGATAAAGGTGTACTATATTATGCTCTAGAAGCTTTATTGTTTTGCCTTTAACATTTAATCTACTTGGAACTGATTTTTTATTGTGGTTGAATGGTCAAAATTTATTTTCCTTTCATGGATATTTGAATACTCTAGAATTATTTGTTAAAAAATTACCCATTTCTCAATGCTCTGTGTGCAACCATTGACTAATACAAGTGGCCATATATGTATGAGTTTCATTGTGTAATCTCTCTTTCCATTTTTTAAATTTTTGCATCATTACCTTACCAGAGCAGAGAGAAAAAGATGCTATTATTTACAAAATGCAAAGTAATAAGTAGTACTTAAATTCCTACATTCCTAAATTTACTGAAACATGTGCAACCATGTTTGTTTAATACACACATAATGAAAGAATAAGAGTCCCAAGTAATTTCCTGCAATGATCATTCATTCAAAAAATATTTTTTAAACCAAACCTTAAATCCTGAAACAAACCCTTAATCAACGAGTATTATCTTTTTTGCATATGTATGGATTTAATTTGGTCATATTATGTTTAGGAATTTTTCCCCCTGATTGTGGAAAATTTGCCTGTAATTATCCTTCCTTCTAATGTTACTGTCAGGTTTCGATGTCACAGTTAAGTGGGCCTCATTCGATGACTAAAAAGTGTTATTTTTTAAAATTGTACTCTGGAAGGTTGAGGTCATCTTTTGTTGAATGACTTTCTTTTTTAAATTTCAGTATAATTAACATGCAGCGTTATATTAGTATCAGGTGCACAATAGAGTGATTCAACATAACTCAGTGCTCTTCATGATAAGTGTACTCTTAATCTCTTTCACCTGTTTCACCCATCCCCCAACCCATCTGCCCTCTGGTATAGCCACGTTGGTTCTCTGTATTTAAGAGTCTGATTTTTTGCTTGTCTCATTTTTTCGCTTCATTTCTTAAATTTCACATTTGAGTGAAATCATACAGTATTTGTCTTTCTCTGACTGACTTATTTCACTTAGCATTAATACCCCTAAATCCATCCATGTTGTTACAAATGGCAAGATTTCATCCTTTTCTTTAGCTGAGTAATATTCCATTTTATTATATAAATATATTTATTTATATATAAATATACATCACAAATATATGTGTATCACCTTTTCTTTATCCATTTAAACAGTGATGGACATTTGGGTTGCTTCCATAATTTGGCTATTGTGAATGATGCTGCAGTAAGTATAGGGGTGCATATATCCTTTTGAATTAGTGTTTTTATGTGAGTAAATACCCAGTAATGGAATTACTAGAAGATACAGTAATTTCATTTTTAATTTTTTTTAAAGATTTTATTTATTTGACAGAGAGAAACACAGCCAGAGAGGGAACACAAGCAAGGGGAGCGAGAGAGGGAGAAGCAGGCTTCTCGCCGAGGAGGGAGCCCGATGTGGGGCTCAATCCCGGGACTCGAGGATCATGACCTGAGCCGAAGGCAGTCGCTTAACCAGCTGAGCCACCCAGGCGCCCCTCATTTTTAATTTTTTGAGAAACCTCCATAATGTTTTCCACAGTGGCTGCACTAGTGTGCATTCCCACCAACAGTGCACAATTTTTCCTTTTTCTCCACATAACTTGCCAACACTTGCTATTTCTACTGTTCTTGATTTTAGCTATTCTTACAGGTAAGAAGTAATATTTCATTGTGGTTTTTATTTGCATGTCCTTGATTATAGGTAATGTTGAGCATCTTTTCAAGTGGTGTTGACCATCTGCATGTCTTTGGAGCAATGTATGTTCATGTCTTCTGTCCATTTCTTAATTGGATTATTTGGTTTGGGGATGTTAAGTTATATAAGTTCTGTATATATTTTGGATTCTAACCCTTTATCAGATGTCATTTACAAATATCTTCTCCCATTCAGTAGGTTGCCTTTTAGTCTTGTTGATCCACTCCTTTCCTATACAGAAGCCTTTTATTTTGATGTAGTCCTGATAGCTTATTTTTTGTTTTTGTTTCCCTTGGATCAGGAGACATATCAAAAAAAAATGTTGGTATAGCTAATGTCAAAGAAATTACTGTCTCTGCTCTCTTCTATGATTTTTATGGTTTCGGGTCTCACATTTAGTTTTTTAATCCATTTTGAGCTTATTTTTTGTGTATGATATACATGGTCTGGTTTCATTCTTTTGGGGGAATTCAAGCTGTCCAGTTTTCCCAACACCATTTGTTGAAGAGACTATCTTTTCCCAACTGCATATTCTTGTCTCCTTTGTCAAAGATTAATTAATCATATAACTGTAGGTTTCTTTCTGAGCTTCCTATTCTCTTCAATTTATCCATGTATCTGTTTTTAATGCCAATATCATATTTTTTCATTACTACAGCTTTATAGTATATCTTGAAATCTGAGATTATGATACTCTAGTTTTGTTATTTTTAAAGATTGCTTTGGCTGTTCAGGATCTTTTGTGGTTCCATACAAATTTTAGCCTTATTTGTTCTAGTTCTGTGAAAAATGCTGTTGGTATTTTGAAAGGGATTGCATTAAATTTGAGGATAGCTTTGGTAGTATGGGTATTATAAGAATAATTGTTCTCCCAATCCATGAACATGGATATCTTTCCATTTGTTTGTGTCATCTTCAATTTCTTCAGCAATGTTTTATAGTTTATGGAGGATAGGTCTTTTATCTCCTTGGATAAATTTATTCCTAGATATTTCATTATTTTTGGTGCAATTGTAAATGGATTGTTTTCTTAATTTCTATTTCTGCTACTTCATTATTAGTGTATAGAATTGCAACTAATTTCTGTATATTGACTTCACATCCTGAACCTTACTGAAGGTATTTATCAGTTCTAGTAATTTTTTGGTGGGTCCTTAGAGTTTTCTATAAATAGTATCATGTTATCGTCAAATAGTGGAAGTTTTACTTCTTCCTAACAGATTTGGATGCCTGTTCTTGTTCCTGTCTGATTGCTGTGGCTAGGACATCCAGTGCTCTATTGAATAAAAGTAGTGAGAGTGGACACTTTTTTTCTTTCTAATCTTAAAGGAAAAGCTCTTCACCATTGAGTATTATATTAGTTGTGCGTTTTTCATATATGGCTTTTATTATGCTAAGGTATATTCTCTCTAAACCTTTTTTGTTCAGGCTTTTTTATCATGAATGGATGTTGTACTTTGTCAAATACTCTTTCTGCATCTATTGAAATGATCACATAGATTTATCCCTCTTATTGATGTGATGTATTGCATGGATTTATTTGTGAATATTGAACCACACTTGCATCCCTAGAATAAATCACACTTGATCAGGGTGCCTGCGTGACTCAGTTGGTTAAGTGGCTGCCTTTTGCTCAGATCATGATCCCAGTGTCCTTGGATCAAGCCCCACATCTAGTTCCCTGCTCAACAGGGACCCTGCTTCTCCCTTTCCCTCTGCCGCTCTCCCTGCTTGTGCTCTCTCTCTCTCTGTGTCAAATTAGTAAGTGTACATACATACATACATACATACATATATACATAAAAATCACACATGATATTTAGGAATGAAATTTTTAATGTATTGTTGGATTCAATTTGTTAATATTTTAGTGAGGATTTTTACATCTATGTTCAACAGAGATATTGACCTGTAGTTCTTCCTTTTTTGTGGTGTCTTTATCTGGTTTTGGTATGAGGGCAATACATGCCTCATAGAATGAATTAAGAAGCTTCCCTTCCTCTTCTATGTTTTGAAAGTTTGAGAATAGGTAGTAACTCTTTTTTAAATGTTTGGTAGAATTCACCTGTGAGCTTTTGGTCTTTGGGGGAGTTTTTTGTTTACAGATTCAATTTCATTGCTAGTTATCAGTCTGTTCAAATTTTCTATTTGTTCCTGATTTAGTTTGGGAGATTATATTTTTCTAGGGATTTATCCATTGTTTCTTCTCTGTTATCCAGTTAGTTGGTATATAATTTTTCATAAAAGTCTCTTATAATCCTTTATATTTCTGTGCTGTCTGTTATTTCTCCTTTTTCATTTCTAATTTTGTTTATATGAATCTTTTTTTTTTCTTTTTTGGTTGACCCTGTCTAAGGCTTGTCAATTTTTCTTGACCTTTTCAAGGAACCAATTCCTTGTTTCATCAATCTATTGGGGTTTTTTTGTTTGTTTTGTTTCTGTTTCATTTATTTCTACTCTAATATTTATTATATCCTTCCTTCTACTGGTTTTAGATTTTGTTTGTTCTTTTTTTCCTTTAAGTGTAAGGTTAGCAAAGATATAGATGTGAAAGTAAGGGCCATATGTACCCCAATGTTCCTTGCAGCAATGGCCACAATCGCCAAACTGTGGAAAGAGCCAAGGTGCCCATCAACAGATGAATGGATAAAGAAGATGTGGTATATATATACAATGGAATACTATGCCTCCATCAGAAAGGATGAATATCCAACTTTTGTATCAACATGGACTGGATTGGAAGAGATTATGCTGAGTGAAATAAGCCAAGTAGAGAAAGTCAAGTATCACATGGTTTCACTTACTTACGGTGCATAAGGGGTAACCTAGAGGACAGTAGGAGAAGGAAAGTAAATGGGAAGTAGGGTAATCCAGGGAGAGAAATGAAACAAGAGAGACTTTGGACATAGAAACAAACTGAGGGACTTGGAGGGAGGGGGGTGGAGGGATGGCAGAGCCTGGTGGTGGGTACTGAGGGCACCTATTGCATGGAGCACTGGGTGTGGGGAATGGGGAATAAATCTTGGAACACTGGAAAAAAAATTAAGTAACAATAAAAAAAATTTAAAAAATAAAATTAATAAATAAATCTTTAAAAAAAGAAAAAAAAAAGTGTAAGGTTAGGTTGTTTCTTTAAGGGCTTGTTTTGTTTTGCTTTGTTTCCTTCCTGAAGTAGGCCATATTGCTATTAACTTCCCTCTTGGAACAGATTTGTGGTATCCCAAAGATTTTGGACCATTGTGTTTTCATTTTCATTTGTCTCCATGGGTTTTGTTTGTTTTCCTCTTTGATTTCTTGGTTGACCCATTCATCATTTAGAAGCATGTTGGTTAATCTCCATGTATTTTTATTCTTTCTGACTTTTTATTGTGGTTGGTTTCTAGTTACATAGTGCTGTGGTCAGAGAGATGTACTGTATAACTTCAGTATTTTTCAATTTTTTGTGACTTGTTTTGTGGCCTAACATGTGATCTGTTCTGGACAATGTTCCATGTGCACTTGAAAAGAATGTTATTCCACTGTTTTTGGATGGAATGTTCTGAATATATCTGTCCAAGTGCCATCTGGTCCAAGTGTCATTCAAAGCCATCATTTCCTTGTTGATTTTCTGTTTTGATGATCCATCTTTTCATGTAAGTGGGATGTTAAAGTTTCCTACTATTAATGTGTTATTATCAATTACTTCTTTTATGTTTTGTTATTAGCTGCTTTATATATTTCAGTGCTCTCATGTAGGTGCATAAATATTTAAAATCGTTATATTTTCTTGTTAGATTGTTCCCTTTTTGATTATGTAGTATCCCTCTTTATCTCCTGTTTTAAAGTCTATTTTGTCTGTTATAAGTGCTGTTGCCCCAGCTTTCTTTTCAGTTCCATTTACATGATCAGTCCATCTCCATTCCTTCACTTTCAATCTGCATGTGTCTTTAGGTCTGAAATGATGCTCTTGTAGGTAGCGTATAGATGGGTACTGCTTTTTTATATATTCCACCACTCTATGTTTTTTGATTGGGGCATTAAGTCCATTTACATTCAAAGTAATTTTTGATAGATTTGTACCCAGGAGCATTTTGTTACTTGTTTTATGGTTATTTTGTAGCTCTCTGTTCCTTTCTTTTCTTTCACTCTTCTCTCATGGTTTGCTGGGGTTTTTGGTGATATACTTGGATTTTTTCTCTTTATTTTTTGCATATCAGTTACTGGTTTCTAGTTTGTGGTTACCATTAGGTTTGTTATATAACATCTTCTGCATGTAGCAGTCTATTTTATGTTGATAGTTGTTTAAGTTTGAATCCATTCTAAAAGCAGTACATTTTCACCAACCTCCCACTTTTAGGTTTATGGTGTCATAATTTATGCCCTTTTATTTTGTGAATCCCTTGACTGACTTTTATAAATATTGCTGTCCTTCTTACTCTTGCTTATGTTTTTTTTTCCACTCACAATCCCCTTTAACTTTTATTGTAGGGATGATTTAGTGGTAATGAATTCCTTTAGATTTAATTTATCTGAGAAACTCTATCTCTCATCCCATTCTGAACAATAGCCTTGCTGGATAGAGTATTTTTGGTTGCAGGTTTTCTTTTTCTTTTTCTTTCAAATATATGTTAAATATATTATGTCACTCTCTCCTGGCCTGCAAGTATTCTGCTGAAAAAGTAGCTGATAACCTTATGGGATTTTCCTTGTATGTAAGTGTTTTATTTTTCTCTTACTGCTTTTAAAATTCTCTCTTCATCACTACTTTTTGCCATTTTAATTACTAGATGTGTTGCTGTGGTCCTTGAGATGATTTTGTTGCTGGCTCTCTGTGCCTCTTGGGTCAGGATTTCTGTTTCTTTCTCCTATTCAGTAAGTTTTCTGCTATTTCTTTATATAAATTTTCTGCCCCTTTTTGTCTCTCTTCTCTTTCTGGGATGCCTATAATATGACTGTATTACACTTGATAATATTGTTGAGTTCCCTTAATCTATTCCAATTTTCTATTATCCATTTTTTTAATATCCTGTTCACCTTGATAGCTTTCCATTGCTCTGTTCTCCAGGTCACTGATTTATTCTTCTGAATCCTTTAGTCTACTATTTATTCTCTCTAGTGTTTTTTAATTTCAGTTAGTTCATCATCTCTGATTGGTTCTTTTTTATGTTTTTTTTTTTTTTATCTCATTGAGGTCCTGCACTCTTTTCTCAAGGTCAGCAAGTATCTATGACCATGATTTTAAGTTTTCTATCAGGCATATTACTTATCTCCATTTTATTTATTTCTCTTGCTATGATTTTGACCTGTTTTTTACATCTGGGACAATTCTTCTGTCTCTTAATTTTGTCTAACTCACTGTGTCTGTTTCTATGTGCTAGGAAATAGCTGTATCTCCTACTCCTGAAAGTAGTGGCCTTATGAAGAAGAGGTCATATGGTGCCTTGCAGTGCAGTGTTCCTTGTTCACTAAAACGTGGTGCTTCAGGCGTGTTTCCTGTGTGTGTTGCATGCAGCCTACTCTTGAAGCTGAGTCATGTTTAACTTTGGTCCAGTCCTCTGCAGCGGCTCTCTTTGATTATTGTGGGCAGAGTTTGGTTTCTGTATTTTAGTGGGCCAATCTTCAGCTGTCTTGGGCTTGACTTGGGTGGACTAAGCATTTACAAGAGCTGCAGTATCACTAAACTGCAGGTGCTCTCCCCCTGTTATCCTTTGTTGGTGGGTGGGTCCTGGAGTCAGACCAGATGTCTCTCTCCAGCTCACTGCTGAGGCCATAGTCAGAATGGCATGTATGATTTTCTTCCCCACTCTCTGAGGCAGGAGTCAATTTGGGATGATGTTGACCCCTGTCAGGGCTTCTGGCACACTGCCAGGCTTGTGGTACTGATTTGGATTCTTGCTGTGGGTGTGTTGGAGTGTGTGAGTCTCCAGGAGAGCTCCATGATGGAACATGCAGAGTTAGCTCTTTCTGTGGGAGGAGACTTGGAGCCACGTTGGAATATTTTTCCAAGGACTGGTTGGAGGTGTGGGTCCACAGAAGAGTGTGGGAGGTAGAGATGTGCTGTTACCAAGCTAAGTGGAGTGTTTGGGGCTGCACTCGTTCCTTCAGGTGTCCTTGTATCTCAGCTGGGCACAAAGGAGGGCAATGGCACCTGCAAGCTCTTTTGTTCTTGGAGAAGTCTCTCAAAGATCCCTATTTCTTCAGTGTAAGTTTTGAGATTAGTAAACAAATCTCCCGCTTATTTAGCCAGACATTTTTCTTTTTCTTTCTTCTTCTTCTTCTTCTTTGTTTTTTAAGATTTTGTTTATGTATTTGACAGAGAGAAACACAGCGAGAGGGGGAACACAAGCAGGGGGAGTGAGAGAGGGAGAAGCAGGCTTCCTGCAGAGCAGGGAGCCCCATGCGGGGCTCAATGCCCGGACTCCAGGATCATGACCTGAGCCGAAGGCAGATGTTTAATGCCTGAGCCACCCAGGCACCCCTAGCCCAGACATTTTTCAAACGGCTGCTTCTGTTGTTTCTCAGCAGCGCTGTTTATTATGCTGTCTTTTTAAGAGCATTGATTCTATATCCTCTCACCCTCTGGCTGCCATGCCTCCTGATTTTTAAAGTTTTGGGGGTTAAGCCCCACTGATTGTACTAACTCAAGAAGGTAAGCTCCTGTTGTTTTCAAAGCCAAATGCTATGGGGATTCGTTTTCCCAGTGCAAGTCCCTTATTCCTGAGGTACCTGGTTTGCGGTCTACTCCCAACTGTGTCTCTGTCCTTATCCATCTAGCTCCTCTTCTCTACATTTACTCATGGAGAGGCTGGTATAGACTTTGGGTCATTTTCTGGATTAGTTACACTGATATGGATGTTATCTAGGTGTATTCCTAGGATGAGGCAACCCTAGGATCCTCCTCCTATGCCATCTTTTTTAGAAGTCTCTAACTATTGGGATAATTCACTGATGAAGTAATTTTGACTCTTTTTTTTTTTTTTTTTTAGGATGGTTGAATCTTAAAAAGAGTATGATCAAAAAATAGTAAATTTTAGAAAACTGTGCAGAATATCATTCGTGTAAAGCTCAATAAGCACAGAGAATCAATACATAATTTAGGAATACATAATATTTTATAAAACAATAGCCATATCTTAAAAGGAGAATATTAAAAATATCAAAATTGTGGTTACCATGGAGTTACTGCGAAGGGAAGGAAAGAAGTACCTAGAAAGATGTAATATTTGGGTATTAAATTACTTAAACATTCCTTTAATTATTAGCTTTATAACTTATATACATGTTTTACATATTTTGATGTATATCAAATATTACATTATAAATATTTAAAAGTAAGTATATATTAATAAAGAATATTTGCCTCATCTTAAAGACTGACTTTTTAAAATTAAATTGTTGAGGGGTGCCTGGGTGGCTCAGTTGGTAAGCATCTGCCTTCAGCTCAGATCATGATCCTGGAGTCTCGGGATTGAGGCCCAAGTCGGGTTCCCTGCTCAGCAGGAGGCCTGCCTCTCCCTCTCTCACCACCCCCTGCTTGTGTTCCTTCTTTAGCTGTGTTTCTCTCTGTCAAATATATAAATAAAATCTTTACCAAAAAAGTTTTAAAAAATTAAATTGTTGATATTTTCAATAATTAACTAGGTTAACATTTTCAGTCATCAAGTGGAATCAAGCCTCAAGGTGGACATTCTACTCAGGAAAATAAGGCATGTTGTGCTTTTATATCTTTGAATTTTTTTTGTCTGGGATTTTCCTATTTGCTCTAATTACTTCATAGGTGTTTAGTAAATATTGATATAATGAATAAGGTAGTTGATTAAGTCATGACATGCCAGAGTATCAGGTGAAAATGTGGACATAAATAATGATTAAATAGTCCTTAAAATGCAGGAGAGAGGATTTTAATTAGCAAAGGAGAAAAGTGAAAACTTTTGGTAGAGGGAAAGAAATTAATCTTATAAAAGTGTGTGAAACTTTAAATGTCCTTGCAAAGAGCAAAGTAAGGTCTTTGAAATATCTAGGGAGAGGAACTCATTTGACAGTGCAGAAATTAGAATAATTCTAGGCATAGAGTGTTACCTAGTGACTTGTTAAGCATTTTCCTCTTGATTTAAAAGATCACAGTGCACAAGTGCCTGATGGAAATTGGCCCAGCTTCCGAAAATTGCTAACAATTGATAGCCACCATTTAAAAAAATATATAGATGGAACAGGATTAAAATAAAGGCTGAAAAATTATTTCCTCACTTACAAAATTGAGAAAAATGGCAGACATTTTCAGATATACTATTTACCTAGATATTTCTGAAGTGTAAATGATAATTTTTTTAACCTACTGGAAAGGTAAAGTAATGGTGTAAATGAGCAAAATATACACGGCCATGTGTAACCTACCAGGAGAGAATCTGTTGCAATAAGCAACTGGTGGGAACCATAAAAAGATATGTGTGAAATGCTATATCCATAGCTATGGATCCTTAAAATAAATCACTAAAGCTCTATTTAAGATAAACAGCTTTCAGTGTTTTATCCTTCACTTCAGGAGTCAAAAAAAAATTAAATTGCAGAACAGAAGCACATTCTATATCTAGGAGGACTGAAGTTGTCATGTCTCCTACCAACACCTCTATTTAGTGCAATGAGTATCTTTGGTAAAACTAATTTTGTCATTGACTATAATTCATAATTATCTGTAGAATGGTAGAAAAATTCTGCTCTTTTTTGCAAAGTTGTTTGTAAAGATCAAATGGAACACATGAAAATCTAGAACTGTGAAGATCAAATGGAATATATTATACATTTAAAAATACATATTATATATTTATATATGTGTATATATGTGCACATATGTGTATATATATACACATATAAAACCATGTGAGAGGACCGTATGTGATATATTAAGAAGAATTTTTCTTCAAAATTTCTTTTTTAAAAGATTTTATTTATTTCCTTATTTGAGAGCAAGAGCAAGAGAAAGAACAAGCCGGGGGTAGAGGGAGAAGCAGAGAGAGAGGGGGAGAGAGATTCCCAAGGAGACTCCATGCTGAGTATGGAGCCCCATGTAAGGTTTGATCTCACGACCCAAGATCATGATGTGAGCAGAAACAAAGAGTCAGATGATCAACTGACTGAACCACCTAGGTGCCTCATTCATCAAAATTTCTGATAAGCTCTAACTGAGTCATGTCTGCTAATTATCTAACGTCTCTTTTCAAAAGGTCAAGATGCAGTATTTCCACAGCATAGTTTTTGACTTAATATCTTGTTTATTTCAAAAGATCAAATTATATTTGTTTTATAGAAGCCATGTTTTTATATTGAAGAGTTAGGTA
This sequence comes from Spilogale gracilis, assembly GCA_004023965.1. Lineage (NCBI taxonomy): Eukaryota > Metazoa > Chordata > Mammalia > Carnivora > Mephitidae > Spilogale > Spilogale gracilis. Next base: position 31,926 of record PITA01014172.1, on the reverse strand, counting down.
TACTGAAAATTGAATGAGCCCTTGCTGTTTGAGAGTCGTCACATTAATGTGATACTGACATAATATTGTGCAGCTGGTCTCAACTCTAGTGCCTAAAGTTAGTCACCCACTCACATCCCCTTTTCTTGAAAAAAATGAAGAGACACATTTATTTATTTAGAATGTGGCTGAGTTTTGAAGTCAAAGAGATGAAGACTAAATCTGTCTGCCTGAGATATGTGAGTAGGTTAGTTAATCTAATATCTTTTTTTATTAATTGTTTTTCATAACCCAGTCACTCTATTTGTCTCCCCCCACCCCCCAGCAACCCTCAGTTTGTTTCCTGAGATTAAGAGACTCTTATGGTTTGTCTCCCTCTCTGCTCCCATCTTGTTTCATTTTTTCCCTCCCTACCCCACACTTCCCCCTGCCCGGCCTCTCAAAATCCTCATATCTTTGGTCTCAATTTTCTATCCATACAAAGAGAATATACCCACAATCACAGTGACTTCTCTGAAATTCTAATGTTAAATATTCTGAAGAGCAGAAGCATTTTGTAACTTAGTTATTGGAAAATGAACTAACATGAATCCATTCATCCTGAAAACCTGACATGAACTGATACAAAACTATTTATATAAATATCTTTACTGACACCACTTAGTGTTAATATGCAGACATTTCACTGTGGAAAGTACTATGTTTTATTAGGTAGTTCTGCTCTAGACCCTGCTGGAGATGTTACATAATATATAATGCAGGTTCTTGTATTACTTTTCTATAATTCTGCAAATTCTCCACTCTAAGACATATCTGGCCCCATGTGGACCTATAGTATTTCCCTTGTCAGAATTATGGGAATTACATGTTATCAGCCTTAAGATCCAGTTGAACTCTCAGGCTGCCCCGAGATGGGGTCACACTGAGACTCTAGGGAAGGAAGATTCAGAACTCCATTTTCCTCATTGCTGCTAGAGAACATTAGATATCCTAGCTGCTAAACATGTTAGGATTTAAAAAGAAAAAAAAAACAACAACATCTAATTGATCTACCTCCTTTTACTCAAACTTCTAATAAATACCCCACACTGTGGCAAAAATTAAAAAGACAAACCTGATATTCACTATTCATTTGGAGTCCTTCAAAGTCTTCCCATCCATTTTACAGTAAACACAGAAGCCCTTACTATGGGTGCAAAACCTTTGCTGGGCCTTCCCTGGTGCCACCATCCTCACTGGCCCTGCTCACCTAACACCAGCCTTTCAGTCCCTCATTACTGCCTGGGCCTTCCCAACACGGGCTGTGGCACAGGGATATTCCCAGAGTTTGTAAAGCTGTTATCACTCTTCTCTACTCAGTTAATATCTACTCATTCTTCCAGAGCTAGTGTCTCCTGAAAGTCTTCCAAGATTCCTCTATCTTTTAATTCAGCCAAATTTTCCATCAAAACTCTTATAGTATCAAAGCTCTATCCTTTGCAGCAATTCCCATGGTTGTTATTGTACCTTTGTTTGAATCATTGGTTAATTTCTGTTTCCCCTTAAGTTAGGTGCCTTTTTTTTGTCTTCTTATTTTTCAACATTGTGCCTTTATTTTCTTTAGGGCAAGTAATGAATAAGCAACACTGTTTATGTTACAATAAATATATTGAAATCTTTGTTTTAATATAGTTCATGACCTTGCATTTTGTATATAATGGGCTTTCTTCTTTTCTTACTGGGGGGAAGAGTGACTAACCTTCTTAGCCAGCTCCAGGGGCAGTGTCTGTGTTTGTTAGGCTGGGAAATACCTGACTGCTCTCTTATCAAAGGGTCAGAGGAAAGGAAAAATTGTGTTGTCTACCAGAGACAGTTTGCCTCAGAGGCTCAAAACAAACAGTTGTATTATTTGCTCAGTTGAATCCCTCAATAATTTCTCTGATCATTTTTGGTCAAATTTACAATGTAATACAATGCCTATGAGGATAATTCAGGGACTCTCATCATGAAATTTGACTTTGTTTTGCTTATATTTTGTAGCATAGTAGTAATACTCTAATAAGTGTGAGGTTCAGGCAAAAGAAACTTCATGGGTTTATACAATCCCAGAACTCCCTTAGATTGTCCTAGAATGGCCTGGAAAAGAGAGATCTGAAGGTTCTTACAGTCTATACCAAAAAACAAATTAAACATTGTTTAGGAACATACTGTATGTTCAGTATGGGAAGGATGGGAAGATATATAAGTAGAAAAATAAAGTGCTTTCAGGCCCCCCAATTTCTTACACTCTAGTTGAAGAGAGAATATAAAAAGACAAAAAATGGTTATTAAATGGTAAATGTAAATCTTTAACTGGGAGCGAAAAACAAGCAAGTGAATATAGCGGGGGGTATTAAGGTTTTAAAGATTTTATTTATTTATTTGACAGAGAGAGAGCTAACAAGTAGGCAGAAACCAGGCAGAGAGATCACAAGTAGGCAGAGAGGCAGGCAGAGAGAAAGGAGGAAGTAGGCTCCCCACTGAGCAGAGAGCCCGATGCAGGCCTCGACCCCAGGACCCTGAGATCATGACCTGAGCCGAAGGCAGAGGCTTTAACCCACTGAGCCACCCAGGCGCCCAGGAATTAAGGTTTTTAAAGCTATTAAATGCACATGGAGATTGTCAGAGTGGTGAGACATAGATGACAGACACATAAACATTTCCTTGTTGGCTCTTCAGTGTGCACGGCATATGCGCTGGCTGAGAGGTGTCCTCCGAGGAGTGTGGGTGAGCCAGGCCACAGGACTGGCCATGGTGAAAGCCGGTACCTGCACTTTCAGCTAATGTACTCCTGAGGACAAGGCCACGACGTATTTTAGAAACCCTTTGTTTTTCAGTGTTCCAAGATTCACTGTTTATGCCCCACACCCAGTGCTCCATGCAATATGTGCCCTCAGTACACACCACCAAAAAAATAAAATAAATTTAAAGTAAAAAAAAAAGAAAACGATAAAAAAGAAACCCTTTGCCCTCTCCCAAAGGGATCACCTGAGCCTGATTCCCTCTCTATTCATTTTGCCATATATAAATCTAGCCTAACCTTTTTTTTTTTAAGATTTTTTAAATATATTTTGACAGAGTGAAACACAGCTGGAGAGGGAACACAAGCAGGGGGAATGAGAGAGGGAGAAGCAGTCTTCCCACCAAGCAGGGAGCCATGCAGGTCTTGATTCCAGGACCCCAGGATCATGACTTGAGCCCAAGTCAGATGCTTAATGACTGAACCACTTGGGCACCCCAAAATCTAGACTAACCTTATGTGGCTAGGTTATGAGACTTTTTCCTTGGTTCTTGTTTTAACGTTAGCACCCTGCTCTAATTACGGTCCGGAATTCCAGACTAATTGCTCCTGCGAACCCTATTCCACTTTTTCCTAGTCTGGAATGGGTTCCTACCCATTAGGACATGATTCTCCACTGGTCCCTTGCACTCTTCAGGGATGGGGACTAGGTAACAGAGGGAATAGTAGCCTTCGTTCTAGACTGTGTTTTTCAAGAACTGTTGTGTAGCTAATTAGGCTTGGAAGAAAGAGATAATACCTTCCTTAGGAGCAGAAGCAGTTTTGTTTAATGTCCAGTATAATAAAGATAATATTTCTCTCTGAAGTAAAGACAGAACAGGCTTACTTGTGACCCATTAGAAAAGATTTAAATTCCCAATCTTGGGATTCTCAACTTCTGACATAAACCTACTATGTACAATATCTACCTGGGCTGCTCTGTATCACCCACCCCCCTGGGGCCTAACAAAGGGAAGAGACACAAACATGAAGCTCAAGCTGCTTGCTGCACAGAGTAATAAAGTCCTTTGTCTCTGCTGTCGGGGTCTTATATTTTCTGTAGGCATCTATGAAACTGGCAGGCTAACATGCTTACTTGCAAATAGGGTAAAAATCACAGATCCTTTACAGTTTTTTGTTTTTTGTTTTTTGTTTTAATATTACCTACTCTGTTATCCTCCTGGTACTCACAGTCCTGCTTGTTACAAGTACTCTCTTCTGCTCCTTGCATACATCTTGAAATCAACAGTCTTAGAAGCAAGCTATCTCAGGTAAGGCCCACTCTGCCTTGCAGACTTGTGATCTGACACCAAGGCCCCTCTCCTCAGACAGTCCCTCCTGCTGGTTCATTTAGTTATCTTGCTTTCACCTCTCCATTCTCAGCTGCAATCAGATTGATCACGTTCTCTCTACTGGATGGCAATTTCAATTAAAATGATGTTACATTATGCATATCCCCCCCTAGCTTACACAATAGCCAAAGCACTGTGCTTTATGTGGTTCAAACATACATGAAATGTGACCTCTCTTCTCTATTGTTAGAGAGCAGTCTCATTTCTAGTTAGATGCATTACCTATTAAAGTTGGCATAGAGGCACGCCTGGGTGGCTCAGTCGTTAAGTTGTTAAGTGTCTGCCTTCGGCTCAGGTCATGATCCCAGAGTCCTGTGGAAGTCTGCTTCTCCCTCTCTCACTCCCCCTGCTTGTGTTCCCTTTCTAGCTGTGTTTCTCTCTGTTAAATAACTAAAATAAAATAAAATAAAATAAAATAAAATAAAATAGGTGACACAGAGAATGCTAGCATTAGATGTTTAATAAATGAATGAAAGACTGAATTAATAAATATCTAAAATTTTAATCATTAAAGATGAATTTTTTATTGTGGTAAAAAGCACATAAATGAAAGCTACCCTCTTAACAAATTTTTAAGTGTATAGTGCAGTATTGTTAACTATAGGCACTTTTCTTAACAGCACATCTTTAGACCTTTCTCAGCTTACATTAATGAAACTCTGTACTTGTTAAAGTACCCCAAACCCCATCCCCTGGCAATCACTATCATTCTTTCTGTCTTTATAAATCTGACTACTCTTGGTACTTCATATAGGTGGTATCATACAGTATTTGTTTTTGTGTGTGTGTATGTTTTATTTCACTTATAAGGTCCTCAAGGTTCCTCCATGCTATAGAATATGACAGAATTCCTTTCTTTTTTAAGGCTGAATAATAATTCATTGTATGGAATACAACATTTTATTTATCCATTTACCTACCAACAGATTTTTAGGTGGCTTCTATCTCTTGGCTTTGTGAATGATGCCACAATAAAAATGGGCATACAGGGGTGCCTGGGTGGCTCAGTCATTAAGCTTCTGCCTTTGGCTCAGGTCATGATCCCAGAGTCCCAGGATCGAGCCCCACATTTAGCTCCCTGCTTAGCAGAAGGCCTGCTTCTCCCTCCCTCTCTCACTCCTCCTGCTTGTGTTCCCTTTCCAGCTGTGTTTCTGTCTGTCAAGTTAATAAATAAAATCTTAAAAAAAAAAAAACCAACATGGGGATACAGATATCTACTCAAGATCCTGTTTTCAGTTCTTTCCAGTAAATACTCAGAAGTGAGATTGCTGGATCATATGATAATTCTAATAATTAATTTCCAGAAAACTTAATATATTTTCAATTTAATTACCAAGTTCATAGTTTTATTTCTGGGACTTCTTCTTATCAAAAGTTCTTGAACCAAGAATTCAGTGAAGCATGGCTTTTATCTGAGAAGCCCATCCCATTCTGGCAGAGCTAACTTCATACCTGCTGTGGAGCTCCAGTGAGGAGGCATCCCCTACACTTTCTCCTCTGTATCACATTCTTCCATTCTACTCAGCTAGTTTGAGATCGCTTTACCTCATGAGACTCACCCAGCTGTTAACTGGAACAATTTCCTCCCTGCTAAACAACCCTCTCTTATAGTAAAATAGAAAACTATATCTAAGACCTCATCACCTTTTCTTGAAATTAGTCAGTAGATCAGGTGATTTGCTGTGACAGAACCCTAGCATCCACTATCGTTGGACTGACTTGTGGGATCAGTTCTATTAGTGTCTATAATTTCTCATCTAAAATCAATTTATGACCACTGTTCCTTCCCTCAGTAAATATCCATATTTAATGTCTATTTGCCAGGCTTATAGGTCTTGAAATGCTACATCTTAAACTTTGCCTGTATTTACCTAATAGTTTCACAGTTCACTGACTATTAGAATTAGGAGTGATTAGATCCAACTTCCCTAATCCAACATGGTATCAAAACCATCTACTCTCACCCTGCTCGTTAACATTTCTAAATCTTTCATTTGTTACCTTGGCTTTGTACTTCATGTCTAGGATTTTATAGTGGCACTTAAAATTTTTTCATTTGGTTTCAAATATTTGGACAATTCTATCTTAAAATTCAATGAAAGCTTTTGTCAATGAAAGCACTTGCATTGTGCTGTGCAAGAAACTTCTTTAAAGTACCCAAGGAAGCTCAAAGAATTGCATAGCAGATAACTAATTTGCAATATCTCTTAGTGAGTAAGGGAATCAGGACATACTTGTTTCTGGATGTCCATATGATGGGTTCACTGGCTTTATCAGTTGGGTGGATAAGGTCACTGATAATTATATACCCTATTCATTGCTCATTTTTATTGAGCCTCATAACCATATCTGGTAACCATAATTCCCCTATCAGAAATCCTTATTCTCTTTACTTTTCCTGGAGTTATCACATCTGCCACAAATATTAATGTGCCTAAAGTATAACTGACAAATGAGTACCATCATGCATTTGATGTTTGAGAAATAATGAAATGTCACTTCCATTATGGAACAATGTGGCATTTAATGGAGCTATGCAGAGTTATTTGCATTACTATTCCACTGTAATGATGTTGCTTGCAGTCACAGCTGACAAAAATATCACTGAATGTTAATTCAGATGAACTTTAAAGTCAGCCACATGGGGATTGACCTGAAATGAAAGTTTCTAGTCTTTGCCTTGAAAAGAGCCTGCCCTTAAGGGTATCATTAAAGGTTCATCCTAACCTTTCAGGCTTCAAAGTTCGAAAGGTATGTAAGAAGAGAGGGAGAGACAGAGAAATATCAGGGGGCACATACAAACACATGCCTATACAGCTATTGGTTTGCTCCAAACTGAAGAAATGACCATGACCCTTAGTAGCTGGTAGAGTCTAAGCAACCACAGGACTGATCAAGACATTAATTGGATTAATGTGTAGAACGTATTCACAGGAGCATAGGCTTTGCTTGCAAAAAAATCTTAATTTCAAATAAATCTTCTCAAAAATCTCCTCAAGCACATGTGTTGGCAGGTGCCTTTAAATATAAAAGTAGCAAAACTTTTCTATATTTTTTATGGATTCATAACGATTGGTTAGAAATATTTCCTCTATTGCCTATCTCCAAATTCAGAAATATTTATTCAAACAAGAAAGCACCTCAAAATAGGTGCTTTTCAGTCCGATAATATAGCAACAGTAACAACAAAAAAGGGGGCACCTGGGTGGCTCAGTTGGTAAAGCATCTGCCTTCAGCTCAGGTCATGATCCCGGAGTCCTGGGTTGGAGCCCCACATTGGGCTCTCTGCTCACCGGGAGACCAGCTTCTCCCTCTCTCACACCCCCTGCCTGTGTTTCCTCTCTAGCTGTGTCTCTCTGTGTCACATAAATAAATAAAATCTTTTTAAAAAAATGCTTACTATCACTGTTTATTGGGGATTATAGTTTTTTTTAAACACTTGTGAGTGTAAGAGGCTGCTTAACTCAAAGGTATCTGACACCTACTCCAATTATTCTCCTCTAGGCAAGTTTGACCATGTTTGTTGTTCTTTTTCATTCCCAAAGTTAGATTCATAATGTTAATACTATAACCCCATTGTAAATATCTCATTGTTTCTATTTCAAAGTTCTCCAACCAAAAGAGATATTTAATAATAAAACAAAAAAAGATAATTTGTAAAAGAACACTTTCAAATATTCAACAATTTACTTTCAAATATCAAAGAATTCATGAAAAAAGTAAGATGAGATGGTTAGGCAGATGCTCTAGCTTAACCATCTGATCCCTTGGCCTTTCCATTTCTGTGCATCTTTAATGCCAATGACCTTTATCTCTCATCTACCTCACTCTCTGCTCTGTGACCACATCCTAGAGCTTTTCAACATGAGAAACTGTGATACATGTAAAATCCTGCATTAAAATATATAACTCTCTGTCCATAATCTCCAACCTCTCCAAAGTACTTGATCATGCCCTTGTATTACAGTTGATTTTTCTTCACTTTGTGATGTTCAATCCATTGATCCCACTAGATGCATCAATTACCATTTTGATTGTACTTCTGTTTTTCTGGGTTAAACTTCATGGTCTATCATTAAAACCAGTCTCTTGGAAACAACCTTCACTCCCTTGCATATCTCTACCATTGCCATAGATATCAGACCATAATATAATCCTGAAGGAATCCAACCACTTGCCTTCTCTTGTCTACATCTGAATGGCTAAACATTGCTGGAGAGAAAAAAAAAAAAACACAAAACCAAGCAGATTAGTTTCACAATAAACTCATTATCACCATCTATAAATGTCTACTATGTTGCAGATATAAGCTTGATATTTCAAAAACCAGAATGGGTATTTCCTGCATGTTCCTTTCTTCCAAAACCTAGTGCTTTCTATGTCTTCCTCTCAGCTGACTTTGCCTCACACTTTAATAGATTTTATTTTCAAAAAGGTAAATTAAATGCATTTATTTATATCTTCCTCCTTTGGGAACCATTGACAGGTAATTAGAAATAAAACTTAAAATTTACAAACAGTCTAAAAAGAACATCAGAGATGATTATAATTTTGGAAGATAAACAATGGATAATGGAGCAATAAGTGACTTAGTAGAGAGAGTTCTCTGCAATAGAAAACATTTAGAGGAAGATGACAAGAAGAAAGCATATTTTTAGCCCAAGAAAGACTCATAAATTAGAGGTGGAAATTACATGTAAGTTGAGAAACTAGGTTTCTCAATAGCAGGAGAATTGGCTAAATTTCAATAAATTTAATAAAGAAGATTTGGATTCACTGATGCCACAAAATATTATACAAAGAGAGATGATCATCCATCTCTCTTTGTAGGAAACAGGAGGTTTAGATTAGCAAGATTATAAAATTAGAACAGTAGACACAAATCAGTGTACCATGATAAAAGAGTAGGATCTCATGAAAATCCAAAAGTTGAATGATGAAACTGCCAGTTCCATTCCTGTCCTCTGTTTCCAGAATATTTGCCACTAAATTTTAACCCCCAGACAGAAAATTTGGAAAATCTCTGAAATGATGGTCTTAGAAAAAAAGAACTTCAGATGTACTCTTTTGTTTTCTTTCAGAAATGTTTATTTTTTATTTTTAGTTTTTTATTTTTTCAGTGTTCCAAGATTGATTGTTTATGCCCCACACCCAGTGCTCCATGCAATATATTCCCTCAATACCCACCACCAGGATTGCCCATACCTCCACCCCCACCTCCAAGACCCTCAGTTTGTTTCTGAGTCCAAAGTCTCTTATGTTTCATCTCCCTTCCTGATTTACCCCACTTTCCATTTCCTTTCCTTCTCCTATTGTCCTCTGTATTACTCCTTATGCCCCACAAGTAAGTGAAACCATATGATACTTGACGTTCTCTGCTTGGCTAATTTCACTCAGCATAATCTCTTCCAAATCAGTCCATGTTGCTACAAAAATTGGGCATTCATTCTTTCTGATGGAAGCATAATATTCCACTGCATATATGGACCATATCTTCTTTATCCATTCATCTGTTGAAGGACACCTTGGCTCTTTCCACAATTTGGTGATTGTGGACATTGTTGCAATGAACATTGGGGTACATATGGCCCTCATATGTACTCCTTGAAAGCCCACTAATGAATGTGATCTCCATCATACTGAAAAACTGCCAGCCAACTAGGTAACCCACAAAGCTAAAGCTCCCAAGTAGCTTTTCATTGCCACATTTTCAACTTTGTTTTGAGAACTACACTAGACTTTGAGAAATACAAGTGTCAGAGATTAAAATGCAACCAGTAAAAACAAGGTGAACAAACACAGAATAAAATAATTGGAGAAAATAGGGCGCCTGGGTGGCTCAGTGGGTTAAAGCCTCTGCTTTTGGAATCGAGGCCTGCATTGGGCTCTCTGCTTGGCAGAGAGCCTGCTTCCTCCTCTATCTCTGCCTGCTTGTGATCTCTCTCTCTGTTAAATAAATAAATAAGACCTTTAAAAAAATTGGAGAAAATAAAACAAGTACACAAATGATAAAAAGTTAACATGTATAATTAATATCATGAGAGAAGTAAAAGATATATTGCCTCCATGACAAAAGACAAGATACTTTTTTTTTAAAGAGCTGAGGGAATGGGCATAAAAGGCACAGAATAAGGAATATAATCAATGATATTGTGATAATGTTGTATGGTGACAGATGGCAACTACACTTGTGATCATAGCATAATGTATAAACTTTTGAGTCACTTTCTTGTATGCCTGAAACTAATATAATGTTGTATGTCAGCTATACTCAAATAAAGGAGAAATTTAAAAAAAGAGCTGAAGGAAGTTAGAGATGCTATAAGAAAATAAAAATATTTTAGAGGTTCTGAAAGATACTTGAGGAAATACCTTTGAAAATAGAATAAGGAGTGAAAATAGAAAGAGAGAAGTACACGTGGGAATAATTGGGAAGGTCAAATATACTATTGTGAATGCTGCTCTATAAAAAGAGAACAAAATTGAAAGAAGGAAATTAACCCAAAAAACTCAGGGATATTTCCTGCAACAAAAAAGCATGATATTCCAGGTTTATAGAACCCACAGTGGGATGGCTAAAAAAATATTATTGAAAAAAGCACATCATCATTACATTTTAAATCCTGTAGATGCACAAAATATTCTAAAAGTTTATATGTAGAGAAAAGAATAACAATTTATAAAGAAGGATCATCATACACAATGAAATTAAAATTCTCAGTAGAAAATTCAGGTAATAGATGACAATGAAGGAAAAGAATATTCCAGCAGAGAATTTGAAATGCAGGCACTGAAAAAAAATATTTATAAAATACTCTTATGAGTATTGTAGAACTGTTTTGTAATAATAACTTAAATTAATAAAGGAAAAGGAAAGGGAATAGAATCCATAAGCCAAAAGTCTCTCAATTCCTCACTAAATCTTCAGAAATTTTTAACTTTTATTTTTTCCTCCTTTCTCTTAGTTATAGCTGATGCCATGTTTCTTCTATCAAAGGCCAAACTATCAAGCTATAGAATTAACTATTATCTTTCTTCTGTATTACCAGTCCCTTCATCTTTATTAGGTCATTTCAATAAACCCAGAAGCATTGTAATAAATGATACCCTGAGTTCCATAGGTGAACCATTTTAATTCTTACTGAATTCCTTATTCTTTAGATTCATTCTCATATCTGCTTACATATACAACCAATTTTTTTGAAGGGAATACTCATCCACTCTACCTCTACTTTCCCTTAATTTGTAATCTTAAGTTATTTATTTGTTTATTTTTTTATTTATTATTTATTTATTTTTTAAAGATTTTATTTATTTGACAGAGAGAAACACAGCCAGAGAGGGAACACAAGCAGGGGGAGTGAGAGAGGGAGAAGCAGGCTTCCCGCGGAGCAGGGAGCCCGATGTGGGACTCGGTCCCGGGTCTCAGGGATCATGACCTGAGCCGAAGGCAGTCGCTTAACCAACTGAGCCATCCAGGCGCCCCTTTTTCTATTTTTTTAGTCTTAATTTAAATTCTGGTTAGTTAACATACAGTGTATTATTAGCTCGGGTGCACAATATAGTGATTCAACACTTCCATGCACTACCTGGTGCTCACCACAGCTAGTGCACCCCTTAATCCCCATCATTTATTTCATTTCCCCATCCTCCTGCCCACCTCCCCTTTGCTTACTCTCAGTTTGTTCTCTATAGTTAGGAATCTGTTTCTTGGTTTGCCTCTCTCTCTTTTGTCCCTTTGCTTGTTTGTTTCTTAAATTCCTTATATGAATGAAATTATATGGCATTTGTCTTTTTCTGACCAACTTAGCATAATACTCTCTATATCTATCCATGTTGTTAGAAATGGCAAAATGGGGATGGGAGAGCCTGGTGGTGGGTACTGGGGACACCTAAAGCGGGGAGCACTGGGTGTGGGGAATGGGGAATGAATCTTGAAACACTGGAAAAAAAAATTTAGTAACAATAAAAAAAAAAAATCTAAAAAAAAAAAAAGAAATGGCAAAATGTCGTTCTTTTTATAGCTGAGTAATATTCTATAGCACGCGATTGTGTGTGTGTGTGTGTGTGTGTGTGTGTGTGCCATCTTTTCTTTATCCATTCATCAGTTGATGGACACTTGGACTGTTTCTATAATTTGCCTATTGTAGATTATCCTGCTATCAACATCCGGGTGCATGTATCCCTTTGAATTAGTATCCTTTGGGTAAATGCCTAGTAATGCAATTGCTGGGTTATAGGGTATGTAACCTACTTTGTTGAGGGTTTTTATCATGAATGAATGTTATGCTTTGTCAAATGCTCTTTCTGCATCTATTGAATGCTCATATTGTTCTTAGCCTTTCTTTTATTAATGTGTTGTATCATGTTGATTGATTTGTAAATATTGAACCACTCATGCAATCCAGAAAAATATATCCCACTTGATCATGGTGAATAACTTTTTTAACAGATTGTTGGATTTGGTTTGCTACTATTTTATTTATTGATATTTTTTGCATCCATTTTAATCAGGATTATTGGACTTTAATTCTCTTTTTCAGTGAATTCTTTATCTAGTTTTGGTACCAGGGTAATGCTGGCCTCATATAATGAATTTGTAAGTTTTCCTTCCTTTCTCTTTTTTGGAATAGTTTGAGATGAATAGGTATTAACTTTTCTTTAAGTGTTTAATAGAATCCCCTGGGAAGCCATCTGGCCCTGTACATTTTTTGTAGGAAGATTTTTTAAAAAGATTTTACTTATTTGAGAGGAGAGAGAAAGAGAGAGCACATGCGTACAAGCAATGGAAGGAGCAGAGGGACCGAACAAGCAGAATCCACGCTGAGGACCAAGCCCCACACTGAACTCCATCCCATAACTCTGAGATTGTGACCTGACACGAAATCAATAGTGAGCCACTCAACTGATTGAGCCATCCAGGCACTCCTATAGGGAGATTTTTGATTATTGATTCCATGTCTTTGCTGGTTACCAGTCTGTTTAAATTTTCTATTTCTTCCTGTTTCAGTTTGTAGTTTATATGTTTCTAGGAATTTATCCATTTCTTTCAGGTTGTACAATTTGTTGGCATATAGTTTTTCATAATATTCTCTTACCATTTTTATTTCTATGGCATTGGTTTTTATTTCTCCTCTCTCATTTGTGATTTCATTTTTTTGGGTCCTTTCTCTTCTCTTTTTGATAAGTCTGGCTAGGGATTTATCAATTTTTATTAATTTTTTCAAAACACCATTTCTTGATTTCATTGATCTGTTCTATTATTTTGTTTTCCCTTTCAGCTTATATAACATTTATTTATGCTCCAATCTCTTAAAAATATTTATTTATTTATTTATTTAGTTAGTTAGTTAGTTATTCATTTATTTATCAGAGAGAGAGAGAGAGAGCACAAGCAGGGAGAGCAGGAGACAGAGGGAGACACAGGCTCTCTGCTGAGCAGGGAGCTCAGTGCAGGGCTCGATCCCAGGACCCTGGGATCATTACTCAGATTAAAGGTAGATACTTAACCAACTGAGTCCCCCCAGGTGTCCCTATTTATGTTCTACTCTTCATTATTTCCTTCCTTCTGCTGGCTCTAGGTTTCATTTATTGTTCTTTTTCTGAATCCTTTAGTTGTAAGGTCAGGTTGTTTATCCAAGACTTTTCTTGCTTCTTGAGATAGAACTGTAATGTTATATACTTTACTCTTACTACCACTTTTGCTGCATCCCAAACATTTTAGACCATTGTGTTTTCATTTTCATTTGTCTCCATGTATTTTTTAATTTCTTCTGATTTCCTGCATTCATTGTTTAGCAGCATGTTTTGTAACCTCCATGTATTTTTGGTCTTTCCCAATATTTTCTTATGGTTTTGACTTATGGTTTCATAATGTTGTGGTCAGAAAAGGTACATGGTGCATTTTCAATCTTTTTTTGTTGGTTGAGGCCTAGTATGTGATCTATTCTGGATAATATTCCCTGTATAATTGAAAATAATATGTATTCTTCTGCTTTAGGATGGAGTGTTCTAAGTATATCTGTTAAGTCCATCTGATCTAGTGTGTCATTCAAAGTCATTGTTTCCTTGTTGATTTTTGGTTAAGTGATCTTCACATTGATGTAAGTGAGTTGTTAAAGTTCCCTACTATTAATGTATTATCAATGAGTTTCTTTATATTTGTTATTAATTTCCTTGTATATTTGAATGCTCCTATGACGGAGTCAGAAATATTTAGAGTTGTTAGATATTCTTATTGGATCATCTGTTTTATGAACATACGGTGACCGTCTTCATTACTTGTTATAGTCTTTGGCTTAAAATCTAGTTAGTCTGATAAAAGTATGACTACTTCAGCTTTCTTTTGAAATCCATTTATGTGATAAATGTTTCTTCACTCCCTCATTTTCAATCTGCAGGTGACTTTAGGTCTAAAGTGAGTCTCTTTTAGGTGGTGTATAGATGAGTCTTGTTTTTTCTTTACCCATTTTGACACACTATGTCTTTAAGTGGAGTGTTTAGTACACTTACATTCAAAGTAATTACTAAATGATATATATTTAGTGCCATTTTATTCTTGTCTCATTGCTCTTTCTTGAGATTTCTTGAGCGTTCTTTGATACTTTTTTGTCTCTGTCACTTTTAGTCTCTCCTTTGCATTCAACAAGTCCCCTTTAATATTTCCTTCAGGGCTGGGTTAATGGTCACAAACTCTTTTAGTTTTTGTCTGGGAAACTCCACAGGGAACCTGCTTCCTCCTCTCTTTCTGCCTGCCTCTTTGCCTACTTGTGATCTCTTTATCTGTCAAATAAGTAAATGAAATCTTTAAAAAAAAATATGTCTTGGTGTTGGCCTACTCTTGTTCATTTTGATGGGAGTTCTCTGTGCATTCTGGATCTAGATGGCTGGTTCCTTCTCCAGATTAGGGAAGTTTTCATCTATGATTTCCTCAAATACATTTTCTGTCCCCTTCTCTCTCTACTTCTTTTGGGACTCTATAATATAAATATTATTATGTTTGATAGAGTCACTGAGTTCCCTATGTCTATTCTTAGGTTCCACAATTCTTTTTCTCTTTTGTTCAGCTTCATTATTTTCCATTATTTTGTTTTCTATATCACTTACTCATTCCTCTGCTTCTTCCATCCTTGTGTTCATTGCATCAAGCTTGTTTCCAATTTCAGTTATTGCATTTTGCATTTAGAACTGATTCTTTTTAACTCTTTTATCTCTGTGATTAAGGGTCTCCCTGAAGTTTTCCATTCTTTTCTCAAGCTCAGTGAGTATCCTTATGATTGTTACTTTAAATTCTCCATCAGACACATGACTTGTATCTGTTTTGCTTACATCTCTGGCCATAGCCTAATCTTATTCTTCCATTTAGGATGAATTCTTCTGTCTTGGCATTTTGTCTAAGTCTCTGCCTTCTTTTGTATGTTAGAAAAGCCAGTTATGTCTCCTGCTCCTGAAAGTAATGGCTTTATGATAAAGAGGTCATGTAGTGCCAAAGACCGAGTGCTTTAGGGTGTGTCTCTGCTGTGTGCTGCATGCACTCTCCTGTTGTGTTTTGGCTGCTGTATCCTTCAGACTAGTTATCTGCAGAGGTTCTCCTTGCCTGTTCTGGGCAATGTTTGGTCCCTGGCTTGAAGGATGGGTTTTAACTACGTGTGCTCTGTTATGCTTATAAATGAGATCTGTCACCACCTCCACCAAAACTGAAACCCAGCAGAATGCTCTGGGCAGGAGACATGGTGTGAGTAGAGGTTTGTGCTGGTCTTTTGGGGGAGAGGCCCACCACTTTTTGACTGAGGCAAGCTTGACTGAGAAGAGCAATTCTGCCAGAGTACAGGAGGGTGGGTCTCAGTGTAAGCAAGTTAGGCAGCCAGTGTTAGTCCTGAGCTGCTTCTTGCAGGTGTCTCTGTTTATGCTGAGGAGCAGGGAAGGGAAATGGCACCACCTAGCTCCTTTGTTCCCAGAGTGGCATCTCCATGAACTTTGTCTCTTGGGGCTGCTCAAATATGAGTGAATAATCTCCCAACTCTGTGTCCCAGACATTCTTCAGATCACTATTTCCATCTATGTGCCCCTGGGTTGTTTGTCTGTCTTCTCCCCAGAAGCAGTGTAGTTCCCTCAGGGGACTATCCCAGAAAAGCCCACTGATCTTTAAAACTTTAGTCTCCATTCACTTGTTGCAAAAGCTCACAAAATTGAGACCCTCTCTTTTTCCAGACCAATGGCTTTGGAGAAATATCTTTCTTGTATATTCCTTGTGTGCTCCTCTCTCTCTTGCACTTCTCCATACCAGGGCTTCTTCCTTTCTGCAGTGCCCATGAACCATTCCTCCTTATACCATATCACCACACTTCCTACCTTCTTTAATGTGGCCTCTTCTCCATATTTAATTGTGGAATTTTTTCTATATTTCTTCAGGTTGAATTCTGGGGTATTTAGGATGATTTGATTATCTATTATATAGTTGTGTTCATGGGATGAGAAAGACTAAGGTTCTCCTACCCTGCCACCATCTTCCTCTCTGAGCCCTCAACTTGTAATCTTTAAAAACAGTCCAGTATGTCTGCTTCTTCTACCAGTTCACCAAAATTGACTCTCACAAGGTTAACATAAATTCTCTGTTGTGAAATAGAATGTATAATTTTCTGTCTTCATCTTGCTTAACTGAGCTACATGTGAAACAGTAAAATACTGCTCATTCTGGAAACACTAGCTTACTTGGACATTGTACCATCAAGCATTTTTTTTTCCCTTGTACTTTTTGGCAGATATTTCATTCACACTCTTCTAGTATTAACATGCTCAGACTTTGAACCTGAGTCATAGATTCTATCTATAGTTTTCCAGATCATGTTACCTATTCTCATGTTCTTAAATACATTAAAAACTTCTGCTAGTGATTAAAAGGATTACAAATTACTCTCCTAATGTGAATACCAGAAAACTGGAAAACTACTTTTTTAAAGTTTTCAGACACTAGATAACAGAAATAGGGGACTCTGAAATATAGAGAATAAAATCAGATGAGCCTTGCTGTCCTTCCACTGAACTTGCCTGAAAGTGATTCCAAAACTGTAAACTAGTGAGCGAAACCAAAATGGAATATGGAAATCTCATAAGTTGAGGAAACAACAATTTAAGTTTGAGGATAACAAGTCAACTTAAATTGATGGGGCAAAGTAACTGAGAATAGAGGGCCATATGGACAAATTGGCACAGAAGTATTCATAACAATTTCCTAGATTATTTAGTTAAATAATCTATATATGGATGGACAAAAAAACCTAAGGAGGCTTGACAAAACAGAACAAAACAAAGAAAAAACACTTCTAAGGAAAGACTAATTATGAGGAATTTTAAGACCAGTACTTCTAATAGCTAACACAGGTGAAGGAAATACTCCAGTTATTTCCAGCCAGAGTGAAGAGATATTATTGAAAAGAGGAGAGAGGACTCAGTACTAGACTCTAGAGAACTCATTTCTTAGAAATAAAGAAAACTTAATACAATATAAAATGCTACTCTAGAACTAAAAACAAGAATGAATCATAAGAATTTGATTGCTTTACAGAGAAATTCCAATACTCTTTAAAGGAAAACAATATTCAACACTTGGCAACATAAAATTCACAATATCCAGGTTCCAATAAAAATTACTATGTACAAAAAGAAAGAGGAACATGTGTGTCATAATGAGAGGAAGTATCAATCAATAGAAATAGAAATAACAGAGATGATAAGATCATCAGGTAAGATCATTAAAACAACTATTGTGAACATGGTCTATAAACACAAATCTGTAAGGGAAAATAAAAGTATAATGAGAAGAAAAATGAAAGATGTAAAAACGATAACCAAATAAAATGGCTTGAGATAAACAATAATATATCTGAAATGAAAAGGGGATTAACAACTAATTAGTTATTACAGAAGAAAAGATCAGAGAACTTCAAGACATTACAATAGAATCTATCCAAAATAGAGTATACAGAGGTAAAAAAGAGAAAAAAGAAGCAATACTGATCTGTGAGAAAAGAGCATTAATCTAACATACATGTAGTTGGAGTTCCAGAAGAGAAGGGGGATAAAGATTTTTTAAAATGACTGAAATATTTTCAAATATGATGAAAAACATAACCTGTTAGACACACACACACACACACACACACACACACATGCTCAGACAGCTACACCAAGGATTACAATAGGAAAATTTCTTAAAACCAACAAAGAAGAGAAAATTCTAAAAGCCACAGGTAAAAGACATATTGTACACACTGAAACAGATCAAGATATGGTTGGCTTTAGGTTTAAAAAAATGCAAGTCAAAGACACTGCAACTTCATTTTTAATGAAGTGTTGAGAGCCCCAAGAAAGGCCTTGGGAAAGGAAGAACAACTACTGCAGGAGGACTTGAAATTCAACCCAAGACATTCTCTATTTTCTTTCTTATAAAACAAAACTTCTGTATGAAACAAGGGCAACAACTCTACCCTGTAGGAAATGAGGGTACTGGTGAATATCTCTTGCACTGAGGAAGAGAACAGAAAAATACTCTCTACCTGGGGAGAAGGACAAGTGATAAGGGTCCAAAACCACAGCAGAAGAAAGGCTAAGAGCATTTTTTCTCACAATAGCAGGGATGTACTGACCATTATATTGAATCAGTATTGATGGTATAATTTTTATTTTATTTTATTTTATTTTACTTTATTTTATTTTATCTTATTTTATTTTATTTTGTTATTTATTTTATTTTATTTTATTTTATTTTATATTTTTTCAGTGTTTCAAGAGTCATTGTTTATGCCCCACACCCAGTGCTCCATGCAATATATGCCCTCGATATCCACTACCAAACTCACCCATCCCCCACCCCCTCCCCTCCAAGACCCTCAGTTTGTTTCTGAGTCCAAAGTCTCTCCTGTTCCATCTCCCTTCCTGATTTACTCCACTTTCCATTTCCTTTCCTTCTCCTACTGTCCTCCATCTTATTCCTTATGCACCACAAGTGAAACCATATGATACTTGAATTTCTCTGCTTGACTCATTTCACTGAGCATAATATCCTCCAATCCAGTCCATGTTTCTACGAAAGTTGGGTATTTATCTTTTCTGATGGAGGCATAATATTCCATTGTATATATGGACCATATCTTCTTGATCCATTCATCTGCTGAAGGACATCTTGGCTCTTTCCACAGTTTGGTGATTGGCCATTGCTGCAGTTAACTTTGGGGTACAAATGGCCCTTCTTTTCACTACATCTGTATCTTTGGGGTAAATGCCCAGTAGAGCAATTGCAAGGTCATATAGGGTAGCTCTATTTTTAATTTTTTAAGGAATCTCCACACTATTTTCCAAAGCGGCTGCACCAACTTGCATTCCCACCAACAGTGTAAGAGGGTTCCCCTTTCTCCGCAGCCTCTCCAACACTTGTTGTTTCCTGTCTTGTTAATTTTGGCCATTCTGACTGGTGTAAGGTGGTATCTCAGTGTGGTTTTGATTTGAATTTCCCTGATAGCTAGTGATGACAAACATTTTTTCATGTGTCTGTTAGCCATTTGCATGTCTTTTATGGAGAAGTGCCTCTTCATGTCTCCTGCCCCTTTTTTAATGTGGTGATCTTTATTTTGGTTGTTGGTTTGAGGGGTTCTTTATAGATCGTGGATATCAGCCCTTTGTCTGTAGTATCATTTGCAAATATCCTCTCTCATTCCGTGGGTTGCCTCTTTGTGTTGTTGACTGTTTCCTTTGCTGTGCAGAAGTTTTTATTTTGATGAAGTCCCAAAAGTTCATTTTCAATTTTGTTTCCTTTAGAGACATATCTTGAACCAAGTTGCTGTGGCCAATGTCAAAGAGATTACTGCCTATGTTCTCTAGGATTTTGATGGATTCCTGCCTCACGTTGAGGTCTTTCATCCATTTTGTGTTTATCTTTGTGTGTGGCATAAGAGAATGGTATGGTTTCATTCTTCTATATGTAACTGCCCAATTTTCCCAGCATAATGGTATAATTTTAAGGACATCCTTGAGGATAGTCCTAATTTATGTCTTAACCTGTCAGCAACATAATCTTAGTAAGACTAAAGATAGAGAATAGAAAGCAACCAAAGCATAAGGCTGATTTAAAAATCTGCAAATGTGTTATTGGGTATGTTCTAGTTATTGCTTTTTTCTCAGGGTAGCACAGGAATTCCCTCGCTATGACTATATGGTGGAAAAATTATTTGATTTTATATTCGCAACTTTGAAATCTCAAATTCTCTCTCCAGTAACAGGGTATGTATTTCAAAAATACTGTAATTAAAGGAAATTGCTAAACCTTTACCATTTACTCAGGGGTGGCAGTATCCTTATCATCCATAAGCTTCAGGGGGGAAAAGTGAACAGAAATAATAAATTCTATAAATTGTATTTTTCTCCTGTTCATCCATCTTTGCTAATTTCCAAGTTTATTTCTCTTAGGCTTACCCATTTAGTTATGTTAGAACTCTAGGATTATAAGTGCAATAACTCTCCCTTTGGTTATGTATTATTGTGCTAGAGCTATGTCATCAAACGATATGATGAAATACTCAATAACTAAAAACATTTGTCACACACACACACACACACACACACACACACACACAAATTCTATAACCAGAATTAGAAAAGCTCTCAGAAACCCTCAAACTCCCAAGTATTTCCATTTTCCCTGATGTGAAAAAAATCTAGCTCCCCCTGAGACCCATAGATTATTTCATTGTGCATTAATAACAGACTGTGCTCTGTGTTTGAAAATGTCACTTCCATGCTTAGATTCTTCTCTATTAAAATTAGCTAAAGCAAAATTTTTCAGGGGATTTTTATGATACCAACAGGTACAAGTTGATATTTTTAAAACATATACCAACCAGCCCTACCATGATGAGAAGCCTAGAGTTTTGATATGCTGCAAAAGACATCATATAAATACTACCTTTTAGACACAATAAAAAATAACATATTATTAACAACAAAAAGCAGTAAAATTTTAAATTGATGATTCTTAGATTAATTTTTTCCCAAATAAAAAGAAATACATCACTTTCTTCTGTCTATTAGATGCTCATTCCATTGACACACCTCGAACAAAGATTCTTGGAGTCCTCTAGGAACTGATAACCATACAAGTGGACAGCTTCTACCCAAGACGACAGAACAAAACTGGATACCTTTGGCACAAAATGCTAGAGAAAGATTATAGATATCCTTTACAACTTCTTATTTCCTCTTTTCCTTACCATTAACTCACTTATGATCATACTTTGATAACTTTTATAACTGACTTGCTTTCATCTGGTTACTTTTAATGACTTTCATCAGTTATTTCTCAGCTAAAAACATTTGTCTAATCTTAAGAAATTGAAATTCCTTTTTATGCTTTTTCTTCTGTTTGGTTTATCTGACCTTGGTTCACTTTCTCCTTCACCCACCAAACTTCAATCAAACTCGCCTCTTTTTGGGTCCTCATTTTTAGAAACTTTTCCTTACCTAAGGATCTTTGTATGTAATCTTGCTGAAATGTTACCCTGCTTGCTGTTATGATAATAACCAAGAGACTAATGATAGCCTCTTGTTGAAATGTTACCCTGCTTTCTCTATACACAGGCCTAAGAAAACACTTTTGTTCTAGGGGTGTCAACTTGTCAGGGTTCCACAGAGAAACAGAGACAATGGTATAGCAGAATATGCTGATACTATAATGGTCATTCACAAGTCAATTTCAAGGCCACTGTAGGAATTAAAAGACAAAAGTATTTTATCTTTAGCCATAACTATAAATTTAATGGATACACAATATAAAAATATGTGAATCAGTGGCATAAAGTATGTGTAAGAGAAGTAAAAGTACAGATTTTGTATATCATTAAAGTTCAGATGCTAGCTAAAAATAAAATGTTATAACTACAAAAATATTTTATGAAGAGTCAGGGTAAACACACATTAAAATCCTATAGCAGATACACAAAATATAAAGAGGAAGAAATCCAGGCACGCCACTGTAAAAAAATCATCAAATCTCTCTCTCTCTCTCTCTCTCTCTCTCTCTCTCTCTCTCTCTCTCACACACACACACACACACACACACATACACACATACACACACACACACACACACACACACAAGAAAGGAAAAAAGAATCAAAGGAATTACAAAACAGTGAGAAACAGTTAACAAAATGACAGTAATAAATCTTTATATATCAGTAATTACTTTAAATATAAATGGATCAATCAAAAGATATAGAGTGTCATATGGATTAAAAACAAGAACCAACTATATGCTGATTACAAGAGATTCACCTCAGCTTTCAGGACATACATAGGCTGAAAGTGAAGATTTGGAAAAAATATTCCATGTGAATGATAACCAAAAGCTGAATTGGCTATTCTTGCATTAGACAAAAGGAACTAAGTAAAAAAATGTCATAAGAGTTAAAGGGGTCAATTCAACAGAAGACTGTAAAAATTATAAGTATATATTCACCCACTACTGGAGCCCTTAAAATAAAGCAAATACTAATAGATCCGAAGGTAGAAGTAGAGAGTAATATGACAATAATAGGGGACTATTACCCCACTTTCAAAATCAAATAGATCATCTAGACAGAAAATCAACAAGGAAATAGCAGATTTGAAGAACACTATAGTCTAAATGGACTTAACAGCCATACACAGATCATTCCACCGAACAGCAGAAAAATGTACATTTTTCTCAGGTGCACATGGGGCATTTAACAGGATAGTTCATACGTTGGGCTATTAAAAAAGACTTAAATTGGGGCACCTGGGTGGCTCGGTTGTTAAGCATCTGCCTTCAGCTCAGATCGTGATCCTGGAGTCCTGGGATTGAGCCCTGCATCAGGCTCCCTGCTCAGCAGGAAGCCTGCTTCTCCCTCTCCCACTCCCCCTGCTTGTGTTCCCTCTCTAGCTGTGTTTCTGTCAAATAAATAAATAATTTTTTTTTAAAAAGACATAAATTAAGACAATTGAAATATCAAGTATCTTTTCTAACCAAAATGTTTTAAAACTAAAAATCAATAGTAGAAGGACAATTGAGAAGGAAGAGTAGAAGTAGAAGGAATTTTTGAATTCACAAATACATAGAAATTAAACAAACTCCTGAACAGCTAGTTAACAGAGAAGAAATCAAAAAGAAATCAAAAACATATCCTGAGTCGAACAAATAAATGAAAATATAAAATAAAGTATGGGATACAGCAAAGGCAGTTCTAAGAGGAAACTTCATAGCAATAATGCAATTTCTACATTAAGAAAAAAGAAAGGTCTCAAATAAACAATTTTAACTTTATACCTTGAGAAACTAGAAGCAGGAAAAACTAAGCCCAAATTTAGCAGAAGGAAAGAAACAAAAATTATAGCAGAAATAAATGAAATGAAGACAGCAAAAAAATAAAATAAAAGAGAGCAACAAGACTAAGAGTTGTTGTTTTGAAAAGATAAAACTCTGTGACTACACTGATAGCACATTGCTAACTGGAATATATATCCTCATGTAGGAATAGGCTTTAATCCTAGAATTCCTAAATGAATAACATGAAATTGGGAAACCACCAAGAAAGGTTGTTAACTGAGGAAGACATTAGGTTGGATGTAATACCACAACATTACGGTGTTTTGAGAGGTTAGTTCTTTGTTATGTACAATGAATTTTGACTTTCATCTGATATCTGGTCACAGTTCAGGTTTCCCAGTGCACACCGCATTACTTGACCTTTTCAGTGCCTGCTGTTGATTCCTAGTGCAAATGTCTGCTCACAATGCCTTTCTGTTCTTCTTAGAAAATAAATGCCTGGAAATAGAGGACCAATTAAACCCCCTTTTACAAATTTCCCTTTAGGCCAAAGCATAGCTAAACTTACCTAGCCAGAGCCTAATTTCATACTTTCATGGATTTCACCTCAAGATCAAGGCAAAGCTTGGTTCATCTCACCAGTTTGGTAGGAAAGAAGGAAGGCAATTCAGCTCAAAATAAATAATGTTTGGTCTTTTTCATTCTTGTGTATTTCTCAATTTTTTTTTTATCCATAGTGGTGTGGGTGTCTTGATTTCATTTTGTTACTCATTATTTTTTATAAACATATTTTTAGGTGCATAGCATATGCCAGACATTGGTACTAGGTACTGGAGATTCAGTGGTGACCAAAACCATTGTCTCTGTCCTTCTAGAACAGAGACAGAGAAGAAAGACATAGTCAAATAATAACCTACATAGCAATCACAATTTTTAGATGCTAGGAAGGACTCCCCAGACTTCATGTCCTCCTGAGCACAAACCTCCATCCTTTTCTGAAGTGAAGACTTCATTAGGAATTTAGGAATAATAGAGGGTGGAGATGGGGTAGGTTCAGGGACTGTGTCTGGATATATGTTGGAACAGAGGAAGTAGAACAGATGATAATAAAGAAATATGCCTTTGAGATAAGGAGTCTGGTGGTTTATTAAAGACTGGAAGAATTTGGGGACACCTGCATGGCTCAGTCATTGAGCGTCTGCCTTGGCTCAGGTCATTATCCCGGAGTCCCGGGATTGAGCCCTGCATCAGGCTCCCTACTCAGTGGGAAGCCTGCTCCTCCCTCTCCCACTCCCCCTGTTTTCCCTTTCTTGCTGTGTTTCTCTCTGTCAAATAAATAAATAAAATCTTTAAAAAAAAAGATTGGGAGAATTTGTATTTTCAATATAATTAATAATAAGTTAGTGAGTACTTTAGACTAACATTTTTAAAAAATCAATTTGGCAAGCAATATCATTACCAAATGAATCTGTATCCAGAAGGTTCAGGCCAGTGGGATGTGGTGCTTTGAAGAGCTGAGAAATGGTAAATGAATTTTTGGAGCCAGATCTGATACTCTGTGATTTGAATCACCCTGTGTTTCCACAGGAGAGAATTTCAACCTTCTGTGTGAGAATGAATGACATCTCTAGCCAACCCCAACAAGGGGTTCTCTAGTCAACATCACAGAGAAAACAGATTGTTTAGAAAAGAAACTCTGGCCAAGGAGAATTTCATCAACAGGAGCCTTTGGGTAAAATTGTGCCAGCAGTTTAATAAAAACAAACCTGTTTGGTGGGAGGCGGGGGAAAGGAGAGCATGGACTCGGTTGTTCTCACTTGTAATTCATCTCCTTACTTTAAATTAACCAGTTGAAATGCCTATTAAAATTTTATGAACTTGTACTCCATTTAAAATCTGACTAATTTTTTTTTTATTGTACTGTTTTCCATTCAGTGAAAGAACACAGTAAGATCTCCGTAAGCATTTGTTGATAGATGCAAACATTATATTTGTCTTTCAAATTATTATTGCTATTCTTATTTTTGCATTTTGTTTAATAAACTAGAGGACATAGTAGAATTACATTGTAAAATACATAATTCATGCCCTAAGAAGACAGGATGAAGAGGATTGCAGAGCATAAAAGATGAAAGTCTGAGGAGAAAAACTGAATATATATTTGGATTCAGTAATGTGTGACTTATGTATGGTATTTGCAACTTATTTTTCTTTCCTAAAAAATGAAAATACGAGTATTTATAATACAAACTTTTATTTGCTTTGGCAAAAAACATTCATATTTTGGTTGCCCATGTATTTATTAAGCTGTCACTGGAAAGTTCTCACTATATAAGTTATAAATGTCAACTGAAGTCAAAATTTTCTTCATTACCATAAATAAAATTCACAATGCCCATCTCACATCTCTTGAGAAGTCCCATATCCTCTATGGTATTTCACTGACTCCCAAGGCTTTCCCTTTTCTTGGCCATCTCTTATGTTTTCCCTCCCATAAAATTTCTAGTCTCACTTAAACTTCCAGTGCTGCCGCTGTCCTGCCTTGTCCACATTAACCCAGATGTGGAACATGTAAATATTCAAGAACTCAAAGAATACTTGAAATTTTGTGTGTGGAAATTCCAACTCCATTATTCAGATTGTTTGTCTTAATTCCTTCCTTTCACATTTGATCCATTAGCAAACCCTATGATCTCTACTTTCTGAATATATTCAAATTTCATCTATTTCCAAACACTGCTTCTGCCACTCTAGTTCCAGCCCTCTTTCAGCGTTTGCTTTCAGTCTGTTCTAAACCAGGAGCCAGATGGATCCTGTCTAAACATAATGCGTCATTTTTCTGCTCAAAATCCTCCAATGGCTTTCAGCTCATTAAGCACAGAAGCCAGCAGCCTCTAAGCCTCTATGCAGTCTGATTTCCAGTTACCTCTGTGTGACAACCTCCTAATCCTCATCCCATCATTTGTCAACCCCAGATTCATGGACCTACATGTTTCTTGAAGATCCCAAGCACCTCCCCACCTCAGGCTTTCCATTTGCTGTTTTCTCTATCCAAGATGTTCTTCCCTCCAATTCCTTGATGGCTAGTTTCCCCATTCCTTGAAATAAAGTTCATCTCTGCAGTTAGGCCTTTCCTTCTGACCTTATTTTTTTTAATATTTTATTTATTTTATTTATTGAGAGAGAGAGAGAGTGAGTGAGAGAGAGCACGAGAGGAGAGAAGGTCAGAGGGGGAAGCGGACTCCCCGCGCAGCCGGGAGCCCGATGTGGGACTCGATCCCAGGTCTCCAGAATCATGATCTGAGCCGAAGGCAGTGGCTTAACCAACTGAACCACCCAGGCGCCCCCTTTCCTTCTGACTTTAAATAAAATGGGGATCCCTCAACATACATTTGATGCCAGAATAGTTTGTGTCCAGTGTGTCTGTCTCTCCTTTCTCTTTCTTTTTCATCTGCCTTTTCCACTCTCATCCCCCAATTTTTTAGAATAGCAGAATATTTCTGATTTAGCCTCTCTTTTCAAATCATGCTCTGAGATCTGAACTTTCTTGTAATATGCAGCTTGTCAAGCAATTTAGCTAAGAAAGAGATTATTCAATTAGGAGAAGACGTCAAAACTTTACCTTGAAGTCAACTGTGATTTTAAGCTCCCTCTCCCTTCCTCTTTCCCTCACTTTCTGCCTCCTGCAGCTGCTGCACTAGGAAGCTGGAGTTTAAGAACTAGTCTACCATTGAGGCAAGGAGGAAAAGAGACATGTCAAAGTATTTTTCCCTCTAGCCCTCCTTGTTGTTGTGTGATTAGGAAGTGGCTATGTCCCTTAGTGACTGTTATTTTTCTAAGAATTTTCCTTTTCTAATGTCTTTCCCATCTACATGTCTATGACAAAAACGTTTCCACCCCAAATCCCTTCAGACCCAGGGGTGGGATGATGCTTATCTGTGCTAAAGCTGAGTGCCCTAACATCTTCCTTTGGTTTCCTTAACTTTGCCCACACCTTTCTGCATAGCCTCTTCATTAAAGTCTTTTCAAAGATCCTTGTTACATTTGTCACCTCTTTCTTTTAGAGACCCTGACTAATACAGTAGTAGTTTTTAAAGAAATAGAAGTAAAATTTAGTAATTAAATAAATAATTAAGTAAATTTATAATAGTTTAACAAATCAATGATAATAAACATAAAATAATATACCTTAGTTACTAATAAATTTAATATATTTTAATTTTTATTTCATTATTAAATATATTTTGTATTTTACTATATTAAATATGTTAATAATTAAAATACTAGTAAAATTAAAATTAAAGTATGCATAAATAGACTTTAACCAGTTAAATGACATGAAATTTTTGGATTGTATATAAAATAATCTATTTTGTTTGCTAAGATAGAGTTAAAAAAAAACTTTGGAAAGATTGAAGGAATAGAAAATGATATACATGTTAAAAGAAATCTGTATTAGTCCTAGACAATATAGGCATCAAAAAAGTCACTACATAACGATACAAGATTCAAGTCACTGAGAAATTATAGGTCTGCAATAGTTTTATCTAAGATCCTTGCGGCAAATGTGTTTCAAAATTTAGAAGTTACAGTTTCATGGGTCTTTTGAATTTCAAACTCAGTAATTAATTGAACCAGCTGTGCTTATTAGAAATAGGTTTTAATAGAACTGATAAATTAGGGAAAGAAAGGACAGAGGCAAAGGAATTAGTTTAGAATAATATGGATTAAAAGAAAAGCTTGGAAGAGATCTCTCCATCTCAGAAAGAAAAAGGAATGGGGAAAATAGATCACATAAATGCAACATAGGAACCACAAAGCAAGCCTCTAAATATGTATGTTCTATGAATGTCTTGGAAATAGCTTAGTAACACATGTAAGTCATACCTGCACTTCCTTGTTTTTCTACTTTGGTTCATTAACTTATTTGGACATCAGATGGAGAATTGAATTCATTATGCTCCTTAGTTTATTGCACATATTAATCTTTAGGTGGGGTAGTTCTCTCTCTTGCCTGACTGGTTTTCTTCTATCTCAATTTTTTTTCATGCTTAACCTTTTCACCACTATAAACAATCATCTTAATCTTTTTTAAAAAAAATCCATATCTTTATGTGATTATGTTCTTGGAAAATGACTGCTGCTACTTTATGTATCTTTAATTTACCTAAGTGATAATACTATATATCTCATTCTGTTTCTTAGAAACAGAAACAGATATTTAGCAGAAATGAGATAATAAGTAGCCCTCAAGGAAGAAAAAAGCACTGAAGGGAACTGTCATCTGGTTAACTTACTTCCCCTGATGTCTCACTAAACTTCTTATAATTGAGTTCTTTGTATATCTGTGTCCAATAAAAAGAAAATTTTACTTTTATTTAAGTCTGCTTAATACGTTTCTCTTCCTTGCTGCAAAGTAGATCCCAAACAAGGAAATAAAGTATGATTAATTTGTTATCTTTTATTCTGAGTACATATGCACTGTGGCTATTAAAGTGATAGATGAAAATTGTTTCCCTCTTTGCACAGTGAATATGTAAGAGACAATTAATAGAAGAAAAACCAAAATGATATCACATTGTTAACTGCAAGCTACTTGGTCTGGTAGATCCTGCAATGCTTTGATAAATATTTCTCAGGAGTAAGGATGTAATTGAATCTTCAATATATCAAAGGACTAAACAGGTTAATCTTCTCCAGGGAAATCTCAGATGAGTGAAATAATGGCTAACTTCCCATCTACATTCAAAAAGTATTTCCTTATGAAAACTATATATTGTTGGCATGAAAAGACCTTGGAGAAAATACCACTTGCCCAAATATCTCTTTTTAGGATAGTTCTGTGACTATAGAGTAATGATATATATTCATTTTGGATACATTAGGAAGGCTGTATGTTGGAATTAGGGGACTGCAGAGAATGGTGAATATCTGAAACGTTTTTCTAAGAAGTGGTAGAAGCAACTTCTTAGGGACACATAAATGTACTACAAACCAATACGAAAGGCAAAGCTGAACTTAAATGGGAAATAGATCATTTCTAGCATTTCCAGTCTTGATCTTTCTCCAGTATTGTTTGAAAGCCTGGGTAGAGGTGGACAGAAGCAGACTTGAAGACTGGGATTTAGCTAAGAAGCAAGGACCCTCAGGGCCCTGGCACTAGACTAGTTGGAATGGTGGGCTGTGTGGTCCAGGCTAGATAGAATAAGGGGCAGAGACCTAAGTGTCGAGAACGCAATAGAAGAGTGAAGATCACAGGACTCATTGGAGTCAAACTGGAATAAGGAAGTGATACGACTATAAACAGAAGGTTAGTTTTTCACTTCTCAAATATAAAATAGTTGTTAGTGATAACAAGATCCAGTTTGCCTATGAGCATAAGTTACAATGGTAGAGTAGAGGTGAATACTTTTGGAGTCACATAACTAGAATCTAGTATGTAGATGGATAATTAACTGCTCCACTACTGATAGAATTTGGAAACAGAAATGAACAATGTGAACCAAGGTGCTTGCAAAGTCATTGATAAACAGATGATAGTTTTGGTGGTGGGTTCATAAATGATAGCATGTTGAAGGATATAAGAAGTATGACTAAATGACCTAAATGTAAAATAAGTAGTAATATTTATGCTACAGTAGAGAAGTAATGGCCCCGTGCCAGATTAAAAATTGAGAATAGAGCCCTGTTAACCTTATGCATGCCTGTGGGTAAATCCTTTGGTCCTACCATCACATCTTGTACAAAAGTCTGGACAGAAAACCAATTCTCTAAGTACTTTGGAAGGCAGTTTCTCTTTTTATAATCTTGGTAATGATCATATTAATGATTTTTTGCATGTCTGTTGCTTCTTAGATTATACCACCAGAACTTAACTCACTGCAAGTCCTGAACATACACCAGCTTTGCCTATCACCAGTTTCCAAAGCAAAAATCATTGTCGTGCTTTACCAAAACTTTCATTGTTCTTTCTTGCCTTAAGAGGCTGCCTTAAGTATCAGATTCTCCCTACTCTCACAGGACACTGAGATGAAGAATTAAAAGAGATTAAATAGAGCTCATATTTACAAAGCTCCACTGGTATGTGCCTTCAACAGTTTGTATTCATACTGTATCAACTTACTTTTGCTATCTATCAGTAGAAATAAGAAACAACAACAAAACACTGTTTTGTGGCAGCTTGGAACTTTTCCAACTCTGTGTTAAACGTGAGAAGGACAGAGAAAGCAAATATTTTCCTCTAAAGTGTGGTGGCTGCCAGATGTGGGCATTTATTTGATTTCTGGCCTCTTTCTGTCTTTCTCCATTTTTCTTTCTCTCTTTCTCCCCCCAACCCTACACACGCACACACACAGAGACACACACACAAACACAGGCACATGCACACACACACACACACACATATACTCATTAATATATCCCAGACTTTGACACTCACACATAATAGAAACCAAGGATCCCAAATTCTGACTTTAAGGGCCAGATTGGTAATATACACCATGGAGAATCCATGCTGGATAGAGGGAATAGATAAGCATGTAGATGAACAAGAGAATGTGATTCTATCTAATGACATTGAAATTCAAAACTTTTAAATTTTGTTGTTTGAACATAAATAGCTACACTGTATATTTGGTTGTCAGATGGCTGTCAGATGTTAGTTTGCATCAGTAAATATGGAAAACTATGAAGAAATTGTCCAGTGTCTCCCTTCCTTTATCAAATGCATGTTTACTCAGTTTATTTTTAAATTTTGTAATTGCCACAAATATCTGATAATCATATATTATGTAGGTATAAATAAAGTACATCAATTATGCAGTAAAAGTTCACAAATGGAAACTTAACATAAAAATCACAGACCAGGGGTGCCTCTGTGGCTCAGTCAGTTAGGCATCTAACTCTTGATCTCAGCTCAGATCTTGATCTCAGGAAAAAATCATAGACCAGTGCTTTTCAAAGTGTGGTCCTCAAATTATTTATGCTTGTTCCGAACCATCAGTTAAGGGTTTGGCAGAAAGTAGCAGCTTGCAAGGGATAAAAATATTATTACAGATATTGTATTCACATATGTGTCACAAACTTGAAATCTATAGCATAAATTATTCCTTTTATGGAAACCCTCTATACACGATTTTCATTAATAAAGATTATTTCTGCACAATAAAGTCAGTACAGTTGGAATCTTCACAGTTTCTTGTGATGAATACAAGTATATCCTTGTAAAAAACTATAAGTACATTTTTTTTTTATTGTTACTAAATTTTTTTTTCCAGTGTTTCAAGATTCATTCCCCATTCCCCACACCCAGTGCTCCCCGCTTTAGGTGTCCCCAGTACCCACCACCAGGCTCTCCCATCCCTCCACCCCCCTCCCTCCAAGTCCCTCAGTCCGTTTCTGTGTTCAAAATCTCTGTTGTTTCGTTTCCCTCCCTAGATTACCCTAGTTCCCATTTGCTTTCC
>PITA01014171.1:0-54584 GCA_004023965.1 Spilogale gracilis | reverse complement strand
GGACGCCTGGGTGGCTCAGTTGGTTAAGCAACTGCCTTCGGCTCAGGTCATGATCCCGGAGACCCGGGATCGAGTCCCACATCGGGCTCCCTGCTCGGCGGGAAGCCTGCTTCTCCCTCTCTCACTCCCCCTGCTTGTGTTCCCTCTCTGGCTGTGTTTCTCTCTGTCAAATAAATAAAATCTTAAAAAAAAAAAAAAGAATTCTTTCTTGACCATCGCACTCAAGGATCCCAAAACTATCATAGCTGCCTCCTTTAATTTAAAATAAGGACGTAGGCGCAAACTCTCTGTGGCAACCCCTAGCCCTGTCAATGTCACAATAATCTGTGGATGGTCCCGGGAGGTTTGGCAGTCTACTTGGTGAGGAGCTGACTTTTGGGGATCGATATTCTAGTTTGGTTCAGCTAGTACATACTTATTAAACCCCTAGTAGGTGCCGAGGTTGGCTGTGGAGAGAAATCTGAGAGTCAGGTTGTGATTAAGGTGGGATTCAGATTCCGGAGAAGGGAAGGACCCGTATATACCCCCAACAGGGGCAAGATGGGGCTGGCAGCCTTTCAGAGGCTGGTCCTTCCTGAGACCCAGAATCATTCCTCTCTTTGGGCTCTGTAAGACACTCTAGTGTCCTTGAAAAACCTCCTCTTTTTGCTTTAGCTAGTCTAAGTTGGGGACCCATCTCTCCAGCCAAAAGAATCCTGACTAAACCAGTATCATTATTTATTCTCATTAACAATCTCATAGGGCACCAAGGTGGCTCAGTTAGTTGAGCAACTGCCTTGGGCTCAGGTCACGATCTCAGGGACCTGGGATTGAGCCCTGTTCAGTAGGGAGTCTGCTTCTCCCTCTGCCCTCCACCCCACTCATGTTCTCTCTGGTTTGCTCTGCTCCCTCTCTAAGTAAATAAATTTAAAAAAATTTTTTAGAAGATTTTATTGATTTGACAGAGAGAAACACAGCTAGAGAGGGAACACAAGCAGAGGGACTGAGAGAGGGAGAAGCAGGCCTCCCACGGAGCAGGAAGCCTGATGTGGGGCTCGATCCTGGGTCTCCAGAATCATGACCTGAGCTGAAAGCAGTCGCCCAACCAACTGAGCCACCAAGGAGCCCCCAAAAATTTTTTTTAAAACAGAAAGAACCATCCTGTCCTCTAAGCTACATTATTAGTCTCCCTCCCCTTTCTTCTCCTCCCCATCCCTCAGGGGTTCTCAACAAAGGCTGTGGTTTCCAGGACACTTGAGACAAGGGTCTATTCACCAATTTGGTGGAAAAGGCAGCTACCCAGACATTTGCATGAGTAAAGAAAATAATTGTGTGAATTTCTAACATTTCAAATCTGTCTGGGTTGCTAGTAGACACAATCTTGGTGGTGTCCCTCAGTTCTCAAACTTGAAGAATTTAAGAACACACTTTGATATCCTCACCTCTCAGCTATTGTATATTTCAACATCTGTCATTTTCAACCTGATCCTGTTAATTTGTAGCATTGAATTTTAAAAATTTTTAAGTGATTATGGTTTTCTTTCTTTCTTTCTTTCTTTCTTTCTTTCTTTCTTTCTTTCTTTCTTTCTTTCTTTCTTTCTTTCTTTCTTTCTTTCTTTCTTTAAAATTTATTTGACAGAGAGAAACGCAGCCAGAGAGGGAACACAAGCAGGGGGAGTGAGAGAGGGAGAAGCAGGCTTCCTGCCGAGCAGGGAGCCCGATATGGGACTCGATCCCAGGTCTCCGGGATCATGACCTGAGCCGAAGGCAGTCGCTTAACCAACTGAGCCACCCAGGTGCCCCTTCTTTCTTTTTTTTAATAGTTTTATTATTTACCAAGGCCACACTCTGGTTTCTTATTCTTCAATCCTTATACTTCCCAAGGCCTTGACTATTTGCTTTTATTGGCGGCTGCTGAGGAGAAGCAGAATATGTTACCCCAAAATAAACCATTCAGACATATTGATTATTTTGAGTTAAAGTTGCTTAAGAAGGGATGCCTGAGTGGCTCAGTCAGTTAAGTGGCTGCCTTCAGCTTGGGTCATGATCCTGGGGTCCTGAGATCAAGTTCCGCATCGGGCTTCCTGCTCAGTAGGTATCCTGCCTCTCCTTCTTCCCTCTGCCTGCCTCTCCTTCTGCTTGTGTTCTCTCTGTGTCAAATAAATACATAAAAATCTTTAAAAAAAAAAAGAAAGAAAAGTTGCTTAAGAAATGACTGCTATCAAAAGGACTTCTGACCCTCTTTTGCTTCCATAAAAGCAGGAAATGAATCTTTCATATGGAAGGTACCATCCCTGATCCAGGAGGACAGAAGGCATCCTTGCCATCAGACAATGAGAATTCAGGGCCAAGAAGGCTGTGTAAGCAAATCTTGTTACTTTTTCACTAACTTATTTCACTAAGCACAAATGTCTTTGACTTGACGATTCCTCACAAATCCATCATTTCTTTGTTTCAATGTATAAGAGCTGCCTGCTTTGGTCACTCTTTGAGTCTCATATTTTTGTGAGGCTCCCCTACATGTGACATTACATTTGTTTTTCTCCTGTTACTCTGTCTGCTGTCAGTTTAATTATTACATGCTTTTGTAAATACGCTTTGTTAAGAATGCAACTCACAGCGTGAAGGTTCAACTGCAGAGGTACTGTATAAAAGTACCCGAGGTTCAGCCCAGTCCTTTTCCCAGGCTGATGGGTAAAGCAGGATCATTACTTAAACATGACCAAAACATTACCCAGCACTTTCTTTGAAAAGCAGTCAATAAAATAAAAGGAATGTGCAGCTTTAAACCACCCAGAAGTGCTTGATTGAGATCCTGATGACTCGACTCTACCTGCTTCAGATCTAGTCACGGGCTCCTAGATCCCCCCCCCCCATTAGTCCCGAGTGTATTATCCGCACAGATATGTCTCTATCTCTTCTGAGCAGATGGTCTGCTGTGGGTCCAGGTACCACGAAGGAGTCCATGCTAGTCTGTCCATATGAGTAGGCGCACATTGGTGTAAGCTTTGTTGAGGGCTTTGTTTCAGGAATTCTCACCTTGCTGGCCTCAGGGACCCAGACTGCTTTTACCTAAATGAACTTTACTTGCAAACTGGATTCTTAGCCTCTCCTTTTGTCCTTTGACACTCAATATATTGCCCTGGTTTTCTGTGGTCGCTTTGCAGCCAACAGCCTTCCATGTTGAATCCCCATGGAGATTTCTATTTTCCTTCTCCTTCTTGTGGTTAATCACCCTAGTTTTCTATGTGATTGGTGATTGGTTTTCAATCATTTATGTTCCTTCTATGCTCGTTGATTCATATATGAAGGTCGTCTCCCCAGATAACATTCTAAATTGCCGTAGGAAGGAAACCTATATGTGTTCTTTGCAACTTTCTATGACATGTTGCACAGGGCTGGGTACATTTGAGGACCAATTAAGAGAACACGACTTGCCAGTGGAAGAAGATATGGGATAGACAAGGGAATACAGAAAAACCTTCTAATTGTTAAAAAAAAAAAAACAGAGATAGCTAGAGAGGGAAAATAGTGGAGCAGGGAGGTGATGACAGTAAGAGAAAAGAGAAAAATACTCCTTTGTACCTTCACCCACTGGAATCCCTTCTCATCTGAGGGTTAATCTTGAATTATTAAGGACTGTGTCACACTAAACAAAATGTCTAAGGTTTGTATGTTTTCTAGTCCATTATTGAAGGCATTTAATGAAACCCACTTTAACTTCTATGTGAACATTGACTGCAAAGGGCTTCCCTTCACTATTCATTATGGCAGGAAACTCCATTTTGCCCTTGAACAAGAACTGAATCATTCCATTCAGAATATGCTCTTTTCGGGCGCCTGGGTGGTTCAGTGGGTTAGAGCCTCTGCCTTCCGCTGAGGTCATGATCTCAAGGTCCTGGGCTCGAGGCCCATATCGGGCTCTCTGCTCAGCAGGGAGCCTGCTTTCTCCTCTCTGCCTGCCTCTCTGCCTACTTATGATCTCTCTCTGTCAAATAAATAAATAAAATCTTTAAAAAAAAAAGAATATGTTCTTTTCAACACACACATTTTGGTAGCCAGATATGTGAGGATGTATTAGGTAGTCTCTCAATATATCTCATCCTTGTAATATTTTTCAGAAGTGCAATGGGAAATAGAAAGTTTCTACTATTGTGAAATAAAAGGTATACATTACATCCTTAATTGTTATTAAATTCAATTTGATATTTGTTGCAATAAGGGTTTCTCATAAGTATAGCTATATATATTATATAACTATATCCAATATACAGCTAGAGCTAATATAATCACTCTTTACTTTGTACCTAAGTGTTTTCTCTGGTTCCAAATATTCACATGCTAAAAATGGCAAGCGTCAGAAAAAATGCCAACGGTCATTGTTCAAATCAGTAAGGTAATTTGGAGATGATTGAAATTGATCACTTACATGTACTATTAAAAGCAGATAAGGGGCGCCTGGGGGGCTCAGTCAGTTGAGCATCCGATTCTTGGCTTCCTCTGGGGTCGTGATCTCAGGGTTGTTGGGTTGAGCCCAGCATGGAACTCTGCCTTTGCATTCAGCTGGGAGTCTGCTCACGGATTATCTCTCTTTCTCTCTCTCTCTCTCTCTCTCTCTCTCTCTCTCTCTCTCTCTCCCTTTCCCCCACATCATGCTCTCTAAAATGAATAAGTCTTAAAAAAAAAAAGGCAGGTAAGAACATTGACATATTTCTCACGAAGATGTAGTGAAAAACGGGGCTGGCTTCCTCTTCCTATCCATGTGAAGACACCAGGCCCTGGCCTCTATTCCAGGTCGGAGCTCTGGATCAGGGTCAGGTATTTGTCACTGATATGGGTGTAAGGCTCATCACTATTTAGCCAGGATGTTTGACACATACCCCTCATCCAAGAAAGCACTTGCAGAAATCAAAGACTATTTGGAACAACTGTGAAGAAAGCTACAGACTTGGGTATAATCTTCAACCTAAGAAAACTTCTTTATCAAACATTCTAAGTTCTTATTATTTTTCAATATAGTCAGATAAAGATATTTTTACCTATTTAAATTCAGTCAACTTTCCATTTTTTGACTTTAGACAATGTTTACTTCTCAGATGGATGTAGATAGTAAGGGTTCACATGCAAGGAGAACAACGAAGCAGTGGAAAACTATACAGCTTGAGGCCATCCCCAAATTCATCGTTAGTGGAATACCTTCCATCCCGACACGCAAGTCCTGGACAGTTCTAGCTCCAGGTCTGGAGGTAAGAGAAGGAAGTTGATCAAATGGCTCTACCAGGAAGTTCATCTGCAAATAAGAAGCTTATTTTACTAATACTTACATGTACCAGAGTGTAGCATGCGGCTGTATTTTATGGGTGTGTAGAGAGATTGAGTAGAGGTAAACACCTTTTTTTCCCCTCAGTCCCCATTGTCATCTCAGGTATAATATGTAGTCCTTGACAAGGCTCAAACTCATGATGTTGAACTTCTGGACAGAAGGCTCTGGAGCTGTGCTGTCCGTGACTAGAGTCACTAACCACTGGTGTTGTTTACACTTCAATTAAAGAAAAACTTCGGTTTCCAACAGTGACATTTCACATGTTCCACAGTCACAGTGGTTGGCGGCTCGTGGCTAATCCACACGGAAGATCTCTGGCATCACAGGAGGTTCTAAGGGACTAGGTCCTCAGGACTTGGAGCCTGGGAACCAACAGTTGCACCATCAGCCAAGGACTTGTTAGAAATGCAGATCCGCGGTTACCTCCAGATCTGCTGAGTCATAATTGGCATTTTACTAAGACCCCCAGGTGATTTATGTACCATTCAGATTTGAGGTCTAGACCAGGAAGGATACACGTCCCCCAGGTTTAGAGAAAGGAGAGAAAACGTATCCTGGGTGGGCTCAAAAGGGGCAGAGAACTTCCTACAAGCATATGTCTTTGTTATGGCTCATTAAAATTCAACAACTAACATTGCTTCCAGACATAATGGAACAATTGGGGTCTGCCCCATCCTTGATCCCCGCATGCCTTCCTCTTGACGCCCTCATAAGAATAGGCAAATATTTATTAAGCTTTAACTTTGAACTATGCATTGTTCTAGGTGTTTTCTGTTTTTATGCATAAATCTTCACAAACCACCCTCTAGGTAACTTCTGTTGTTCATCTTATATTACACATTGAGGATTCTGAGATGCAGAGAATGGAAGTAAGCTGCTGTCACAGTGGCCGAGCTGAAATTCCACCCACCAGTGCCCAAGCTAGAGGATGTCTTCAGGCCACTGGCCATTCCTGGAAAGCTACAGGTAGATCTGGCGGTAGATCATCAGGTGAGTCCAAAGCCAGTAACATGGGAAGGACCACTTTGTGATGTGCTCCTCCCAGTTCCAGTGACCTCCCTAGGAGGCACCCCTCATTCAGGTTTGCTGGAACCCACTGGGAGGGGCTTGCCTGGCAGAACACCATGTTTCCTCCCTGTTTGTCGAGCTCATCTTATGGCTCGACCCTCTTTCCCCAAATCCCCAGGAAGAATCGAAGAGAGATAAAAGCTGCCCTTAAACTCCTGCCAAAATGCTAATGCAACCTGTCCAAAGAGGAATGCAGGTCCTGCCCAGACCAGCCACAAGACCATCTGCTGTTTCCTGCCCAATCTAAGTGGTTTTGGGTGAGTCATCACTTTCCCTGCCCCAGCTAGGGCATGGCTCCCCCAGTCCCTTATCAAGTGCTCAGGCCCTCCTATTGGAGAGTCAAGTATTTCAGGCTCCCTCCTTCAAATCTCATGAATAAAAAATGCCTGCACTTAAAGTCCCAGAGGGCCCACGAACAGACTGAAATGAACTCCACTGGCCTCCGGCGGACCCCAGACTAGCCTCGTGCATTAAGCCTAGTACGAGGATTCCAGGCTTGCCAGGGCCTCGCCTCTGGAATGGCTCAGAGCAAGGCCAGCCAGGCCAGCAGCAGCCTTGTCTGGTTATTCAGAATGCCCAATTTTGTGACGCAGTGCTGAGAACCAACATGATACACCACCAAGGACACCATTTGGTTCCTCCTCTCCAGTACTCTACTTCGTTCATTTTAATTAGTAAATGCTAAATTCTGGAAGGACAGAGATTGTGTATCTGTACCACCATGGGTGTCCAGCGAAGAGCTCTGCATGCAGTAGGTGCCCAATAGATGTTTATTAAGGGAAGAAACACAAATGGATGGGGACTCCAATTATCACTATATGAAGCAATAGCTAGTAAGAGCAGCATGATACTTTGTCATTCTCTAGGACCCTTTCCTATGAACTTAAAGTACTTTATAAAATTTCGGATAATAAATACATACCAGTCTCAGCTGATAACAGGAAATGCTCACGTTGAGTGAGGATATCATTTCGCTACCACCAAACCGGGCAGAATAAAATTCAGTCTTTCTTATTCTCACCTTAAAGCTCTATAGCCTGGGAGGACCTAGGATCTAAGAGGAAAAAAAGGTATCATAACTAGTCACTGGGGCCAGTCACTTATGTCCATCCGAAGGGACCCGAGAGAAGCCGCTTGGATTCTCTCTGTGTCTGCAGAATTTCTTAGGGACCAGATGCAAGGCTACCAGCGGGGTTCCTGGCGTCTTGTGGATGGCTGTGTTTTTCCTTGGGGCCCCTGGAAAGGAAAAAAAACTGGGAAGTGGCTGAGGAATAAACAGATAGAAAGCAGGAGGCACCTTGGAGGGGCACAGCCCAGGGTGCTCGACTCCGTCTGGGCACAGCCCTAGAGCAGCAGTGAGTGGATCCAGACAAGAGAACTTATCTTAAATATTTGCCAACAACTTCACACTCATTGGGAACGAGGAGGAAATATTTTAGGGAGGCGCCCATTACATCATGCTCGCTTTGGCCGTCCTTCTAGCACTGAGTGCCAGGTCCATCGGTGTTGCCCAGCATTCTTTTTTTTTTTAGATTTTATTTATTTGACAGAGAGAAACACAGCCAGAGAGGGAACACAAGCAGGGGGAGTGAGAGAGGGAGAAACAGGCTTCCTGCCGAGCAGAGAGCCCGATGTGGGACTTGATCCTGGGTCTCCGGGATCATGACCTGAGCCGAAGGCAGTCTCTCAACCAACTGAGCCACCCAGGCGCCCCATTATGTAAAGATGACTTTCCCAAAACCCTCGGGGAGGAAGCCATTTGCACCCGTGTCTGGGGCGAGGGTGTCATGAGCTCCAGAACTGACGAGAGTAAGGTCTCAGACAGAGACGACATGGGACTTTCTGCCTCAGAGGGGAGGCAGGGCTTTGCATGATGGCTTCTGGCTGACTTGGAACTTTTATTTTATCTTTGTATTAAAAGAGTGAGAGTGTAAATGGCGAACGATAATAACAGGAGGCAGTATACATAGCACTCAACTTTTTCCGAGTCCTAAGGAGACATCATTCCCTTCCTTCTTTGACCCCCAGAAGAATCAGTCTCCTCCTCTGTGTCCCTTTAGAACTCTCTAGCTGAGGGGCACTTGGGCTGCTCAGTCGTTAAGCATCTGCCTTCGGCTCAGGTCATGATCCTGGAGTCCAGGATCGATCTCCGGTCGGGCTCCCCTCTCAGTGGGCAGCCTGTTTCTCCCTCTCTCACTCCCACAGCTTGTGTTCCCTCTCTGGGTGTGTTTTTCTCTCTCAAATAAATAAATAAAAAATCTTAAAAAAAAAAGAACTTCTGTCTAGCTGGGATGAAGGAGAGACTACTAAATTCAAATCCGAAGTCCTGAGTTTGAGTTTTTATCCATCACTTACTAACTGTGGGGCCTTGAGCAAAAATATTTATTCTCTGAGCCTTGGTTTACTTGTCTGTAGAATAAAGCTAATCATAAAATTTCTCTTGAAGAATCATTATATAGGATCTCAATCAAGAAGTTAGGCTTTCAACAAATACTTGATGAGAGAATTAATTACACTGAGTCATAATTAATTTGTCCTAATTTCTCTCCTGGAATGTAACCTTCCTGCCATAATGTAACAAGTCTTACTCCTCTCTGTATCTCTGACACCTAGCAAGTGCCCAGCCCATCATAGGTGCTGAAAAAATGTTACTGAATAAATGAATGAATGAGCCACGTAATGCATGTCACTACTAAGGCAACGAGATTGTCCAGTACAGTCAAGGGCTCAGCTGAGCTGGAGAGAGCTGGGCTACCACGTGTGGGAGTAACCGACTAAGACAACGAGCCGACATGTAAGTAACAGCAAGCCTTTAATGGCCACGTAGGATGAGTAAGAAGCTGAACTCGAGAATGTACTGTTTCCTCTTGTTCGTTTTCCTCGTGGAACAGAACCCAGCAAGGGTCCCATGTATCAGCGCGGTGGGCGAATTGTCTCACTACACAGGGAGCCCTGAGCAAAAGTTTCCTGGAGTTTTATGAACCCAGGGCTGGGCTGGGGGTAGGGGAACAAAGGGAGAACGACTGCAGTGGAAAAGTACTGAATACTAAGGGAGGAGGGTTTCCTCCTCTCTTCCTCTAGAAGCAGGTCTGGGCAGAATCTCTGTCTAGGGCTCTGTCAAGGCCTCCCTGATAAAAGAGCCTCCAGTTGGAGGTGCCCGGGCTAGGAATATGTGTGTGAGAGCACGGTGGACGGGGCACCCGAGTCCCTGGCTGTGACTCCATCTGTGTGTGGGGAGCTCAGCTTCCCCTGGATGACAGCAGGCAAAGCTTTTGTAATCACTGGTGGTCAGGCCTGAAAATCACACATAGGTGTCTGGCCAAGAGCTCGGCTCTTCATCCAGTGTGTTCCATCCCACAGGTAAAGTGTCTGGAGACAGGGGCACCTGGGGGGCTCAGTTGTTAAGCGTCTGCCTTTGGCTCAGGTCATGATCCCGGAGTCCTGGGATCGAGCCCCATATCGGGCTCTCTGCCTGCTTCTCCCTCTCTTACTCCCACTCCTTGTGTTCCCTCTCTAGCTGTGTTTCTCTCTGTCAAATAAATAAATAAAATCTTTAAAAAAGAAAATAAAAGTAGCTGGAGCCCCAGGGGCTTTCAGTGACTTGTCTCAGCCCACTTGTTTTGGTAGATGCAGAGCTGGGCCCCGAACAGAGTTCTGATTCCCTCCTGATTAGTTCATACTGCACCGGAAATGGGGAAGTGAACTCTTTTTTTTTTTAATATTTTATTTATTTGACAGAGAGAAACACAGCCAGAGAGGGAACACAAGCAGGGGGAGTGAGAGAGGGAGAAGCAGGCTTCCCGCCCAGCAGGGAGCCCGATGTGGGACTCGATCCCGGGTCTCCAGGATCATGACCTGAGCCGAAAGCAGTCGCTTAACCAACTGAGCCACCCAGGCGCCCGGAAGTGAACTCTTGTAGCCCTTGCTCCTTTTCTGTCTGGGAGCTGGCTGCTCAGGCCAGAATGAGGTA
Organism: Spilogale gracilis; assembly: GCA_004023965.1. Lineage (NCBI taxonomy): Eukaryota > Metazoa > Chordata > Mammalia > Carnivora > Mephitidae > Spilogale > Spilogale gracilis. Next base: position 44,244 of record PITA01014171.1, on the reverse strand, counting down.
GAGCTTCCAGCCTGATGTGGCCCGCAGAATCTTGACCCTGTGACCTTTGCTCTTGGTGTTGTACCTGTGAATACACTACATTACGTAGCAAATGGGACCTAAGGGGTTTGATTAAGGTTATTAATCAGTTGACCTTCCTGGAAGGAGATAATCCCGGGTTATCTGGTGGGCCCAGTGTAATCCAATGAGCTTTTAGGACAAGAAGAGGGCAGAAAGTCAGAGAAATGTAGTAGAGGGAGAAGCAGAGAGATTGGAAGCATGAGAAGGATTTGATGTTCTGGTCCTGGTTTTGAAGGTGGAGCGAGCCGTGGGCCAAAGAAGCAGGTGGCCTCGGGGCCTGCGGATGGCCCCGCCCCCAGGGGACAGCCAGCAAAGACACAGGGCTGTCATTCCTGCACTGGCAGGAGAAGGACCTAAATTCTGCCAACCACGTGAATGAGCTGGGAAGAAGAATCTTCCCCAGAGCCTTTGGAAAAGCCCTTATTGCAGCCTTGGTAGACCCTCAGCAGGGTATCTGGTTAAGGCCATATGGACACGTGACCTGCAGACACTGTGAGATAATAAGCGGGTGTTGTTCTAAACCAGTAGGTTTGTGGTCATTTGGGGAATGAATGCGCAGGTTCAAAAGCACATGTCCACTCTTTCTCATCATCCCATTGCCGCTACTCCACACCTGGTAGCCACTCCCCTGGGCCAGGGGTCCTGTGGCACTCTGTGGAAAATGCTGTTGTCAGGCCCAGACCGGACATTCCTGAGCGCAGCTCAAAGTTCATCATAAGCTTGTGGTTAGGAAGGCACTGGGGCTATTTCTCTGATGCTCAGTATCTTTTTTTTTTTTTTTTTTTTTTAGATTTTGTTTATTTATTTGACACACACAGAGAGAAAGCACAAGGAGGGAAAGCAGCAGGCAGAGGGAGAAGCAGGCTCATTGAACAGGGAGCCCGATTCGGAACTTGATCCCAGGACCCTGGGATCATGACCTGAGCTGAAGGCAGAAGCTTATTGACTGAGCCACCCAGACATCCCTGATGCTTAGTATCGTTATCTCTTCTGTCTGTCCATGATATAGTCAGTGAAAGGCTGGCTTTCAGGTTGAAGAACTAGGGTTGCTAGCTAAAGCATGGAACACTGTATTAAATTTGAATTTCAGATTAAAATAAAACAAATAACTTTTTAGTGTGTCCCTAAAATGACACAAGACATACTTATTTTTAAAAAAATACAAAACACACATATTTACAGCTATACACGTTAAGCTCTGGCAGCCCTACCAGAAGTAGACATTAAAAATGAAAGTTTTTGAAAGTAAGCAGAACTGACCGGGAAAACAATTAAGTCGTGACCTAAATTTGATCTGGCTTCCCTTTTCTGGGACCAGTGCCTTTTTGTTCCTGTTACAACCAAATCTGATATCAGGAAAGAATTTTGTGTCAGGTGCTTACACATCGGTAGGAATTTTTGTACCTCCAAACTTGTATTCTGATGTGCAATGAAAGACCTTGCCTCTTGTTAAAAGGAAGGTAGGGTTTCGATGAGCAGGTGGGGTAATAAACCTCAGTCTGATGTCCTTCCCGGGGCGGGAGGAAGGAGGCAAGGCACCTGTCTGCAGATGCTGACTTCGCTGTTCTCTGCTTTGTGGCTTGGAGTAAGTCAGTATTTCTCAGCATATTTGCCTTCACCTATAGTATATTTACCTTCAGGGTGGTTATGAAGATGGAATCATCTCATACACATAAAGTATCTGGCATACAGTAGATGCGTGGTGTGTATTATTTATCTTTCTCTCCCTGAGCATGACCTAGTAGCTGTACCCTTATTCTGTATACGGGCAAAGATGACCATGTCAATCTCAAGCCACCTAAGAGACATCTAAATGCCAGTACGTAGGGTTAAAGAAGTGAAGGCTAATAATACAGCAATATAAACCACTTATTGGATGCTTACTATAATAAAGGTTGAATACCCTTTGAGAGGACATATTATGTGTTAATGATGGTTCTGGATGATTTATACATATTAATTCACTGAACATCTGTAACAGCCTTATGAGGAGATACTCTTTTGATCATTTTCACCCCATTTTGGGCTGAGGACATGGAGGCACTCACTGAAAGGTCAAATAACTTGTTCTAGTTCGCCTGTAGTAAGTGGTAGTAACAGATTTTTGACCCAGGTGATTGGAATCAGAGTCCCCACCATTAAATAATTCACTACTGCTTCCTGTGTGCCTTGTCTCTAATCTTTATCCTTATCTCATTTAATCCTCACAACCAACCCAGGAAAGAGGGATTTTTTTTTCCTGTTTCATGTTGTAAGATTTTGTTTATCAACTTAATTAACATACAGTGTATCATTAGTTTCAGGGGTGGAATTTAGTGATTTGTCACTTGCATATAACACCCAGTGCTCATCCCATCAAGTGCCCTCCTTAATGCCCATCCCCCACTTACCCCATTCCCCCCCCAACAACCTTCAGTTCACTCCCTATAGTTAAGACTCTCTCAGGCTTTGCCTCGAAGGAGGATTTCTATAATCTTTCCCATTTTACAGTTTGAGCAGCACCTAGTTAAGTGGTGGAGTCCGCCTCTGAGAACCAACACTCAGCCATCAGAAAGGTTGACTACCCAATATTTGTATCAACACGGACGGGACTGGAGGAGATTATGCTGAGTGAAATAAGTCAAGCAAAGAGAGTCAAGTATCATATGGTTTCACTTACTGGTGAAGCATAAGGAGTAACATGGAGGACAGTAGGAGAAAGAAAGGAAAAGTGAAAGGGGGGAAGTCGGAAGGGGAGATGAACCATGAGAGACTGTGGACTCCAAGAAACAAACTGAGGGTTTTGGGGGGATGGGGGGCATAGGTGAGCCTGGTGGTGGGTATTAAGAAGGGCACATATTACGTGGAGCACTGGGTGTTGTACATAAACAATGAATCTCAGAACACTACATCAAAAATTAATGATGTGTTGTATGGTGACTAACATAACACAATTTAAAAAAAAAGAAAAATTCTAATAAAAAATGCTGACAAAAAAAGACAATATTTAAGTATTCAAAATATTTGAATCTGAAAGTTGTTATACTTGAGATTATCAAATCGTGGATGTTTCTTCCCCAAGAGGGCGAATGTCATAGGCTTGACAGAATGTGGCACTCTCATGGGTCAGGACAAGAAGGTCTCCCTACTCCAGAACAGCCCTCTGGGCTCTCAGAGCAGCTCCACCCAACCCCTCAGGAGGAACTGCCTTCCTGGTCTTTCTCTGAAGTCCTCTTCTCAGCACGCAGAGTGACCACCCCTGAAATAGAATCCCAGCAGAGAGGCTTTGTCCATTTCCTCTGGTGCAGCACTCCCTGTGGGTTTTTTTGTTTTGTTTTGTTTTGTTTTGTTTTTGGTGACAAGTGAATCAAGTTTCCATTAAAAACACTAATGCAAAAGGGAGGGGGAAAAAAGCTCCAGGGTCACTTTGGAGGGTGATTCTTTGTCTTCATTCTGGAGCCTAGAATGGAAAGTTGGCAGCTCAGCAGGAAAGAGGAGCGCGCATGGGGCGGCTGCAGGATGAGGAGATAAAACCACAAAACGGGGAGCTGCGCATTGAATGTGAACTGCGGATGGGGGCTGGTTGGGTGGGGGACGACAAGAGGCAAGCACCATGCTCCAACACAGGTCTCAGCCTTTCAGGGTGGGAATCAGATCGTCTAACCATGACGTCATGCCCATTCCCACACCGTTGGCCTACTTTTGAAATCACTTAGCAATGGGTGCTGTAGCCAAATCTGAAATAAATTACTCCATGACTCATACTGTTAATCTCTGTTTTGGTAACCCACATCAAGTCCTTGGTACTTTAGCTTATATTTTGTGTGAAAATAATGTAATGTATTGCGAAGGGCTCCTTAATTCACCCCCTACCTCAAGAAAACGCCAGTTGTGTCCAGGTGAAAATGCAGATTCACTTGCATTTGGGGAAAATGGCAAGAACTCCTCTTCACCAGAGGGCTCTGGAGAAGTTAAGAATGCAGCCTCCAGGTCAGACCCACGGTTCAGTCCCGACTACTCCCTAGCATCCTCTTCTGCAAGAGGGCAAATAACCAACCGCCCACTGCTTGGGGCTGCTGTAGTGATCTGCCACAAGAGAAAGTTCTAGCATGGCGTTCTGTAGGTACACAACACATGTGGGCGATTGTTATTTATGTTTGTGTTTGTAAACACATAGTTCAGAGCAAAAAAACCAAAGATGAAGAGAAAGTCACCGGTCCTGCTGGTTATTATTTCCTTATAGGTGTGGTGCTTTCTAGGCCCCTGTTACTAATAATGTGCTGGACCCCTGGGAGGCTCAAGGAAGGATGTAGAACTTTTCTACCAAGACATTTAATGGGAGTGATGCTGTTTAGAAATGGCGCACGAGCCTCCTCACAGAGGACTGTGATCTCGTCCAGGAGAGCTTTCTTTCTCTGGCAGGATGTGCTATGCACTGCTAACTTGAGCTAATGCCAGAGAGCCTTCGTTCGAAGCGTTTCCTTCAACAGCAAAAGTCTTCCATTAGGCCGCATCGTCCCATCCAGTGTCACCTTTTCACTGTTGTTTTTCTGCCTATATTTCCCAGATTCTTGAGCTGGTTTTCTCCATCAGCTTTGTGGTATCTGAGAATTGGTCCTTGAAGCGAAAACAGTTTCTGACGGTTTTCACCTTGTTATTCCTCTAACTAGAAATTATGTTTTTCATGTTCCTCATGTCTTCACTTGGCCGGAGTGGCTTCGGCCAAGAGCTATGATTTTGCAGCCCTGATCCTACTGTCCTCACTCTTCCAGATACTGTTCTATGTCCATTTGGAGTCTTTCTCTCCTTTGAAATCCTGTCATTCCTGGGATACCTGGGTGGCTCAGTCAGTTAAGTGTCTGCCTTGGGCTCAGATCATGATCCCAGGATCCTGGGATCGAGCCTGACAATGGGTTCTCGGCTTCTCTCTCCCTCTGCCTGCCGCCCCCAACACCCGCTTCTGCTTGTGTTCTTTCTCTTGCTGTCAAATAAATAAACTCTAAAAATAAATAAGCCAAAAAAACAATCCTATCATTCTCTCACGTTGATAATCCCTGCAGGACAGCTGGAAGCTCTGTAGTGGACACGAGTACAACTAGGTGACTATCAGATCACCCTAAACACCGCAGAAATCCACCTGCAGACTGAACAAACTCCACAACTAAAGATAGAGAAGAGGCCACACTGGAAAAGGTAGGGAGTGCGGAGATGTGGCTTGGGAGATGGCAGACCAGGGCAGCTGTGGTGGGGAGGGAGCCGTGGTCACCAGGAAGGGGGAGAGTCAGACACCAGAGGAGCCCACACCAGGGAAAAGAATCCCCATAGCAATTGGCTTGAAAGCTAGAGGGGCTGAGTTTTGGGAATTCTTGCAACTAGCAGGGCTTGAGGTCTGGAGTTTTAAAGGTCAGAGAGCTTGACTCTGGGAGAACTTGGAGAACACTGGGGCTGCTCCGGGTGAGAAGGCAGCCAAACAGCCCACAGGCACAGAGGGTGGAAACTGGGGTTTAAAGAGCACCTGGGGCACACAGTGGGGAAGTTCTTTGCTCATCTCAGAGCACATCCCTACAGAGATAGCTTTGTGGAGAGAGCCTCTGGGAACAAAGGAACTGGCTGGTGCCATTTCCCTCTCTGGCCCCTCGGCATAAGCACAGGGCCACCTGTGGGGGCCAGCACAGCACTAGATACTCACTACCTAACCTGCTACACCAAGCCCTGCCTCCCCTCCCCGCACTCCTGTGGAACCACCCCTCCCAGTCACACTTGGCTCCGTCCCAGCGCGGTGTGTCCCCTACCCCAAAAGACTGGCCCAAGCCCCTGCCAACATCATGTCTCTCGACCCCGAGAGTTTTGTGAGGGCTCAGTTCTGGTGGCAGCAGAGACAGGTTTCATTTCACAAGCAGATCAGAGCACCGCTAGTTAAAATGTACTGACTTCAGGGCAGGGACCCAAACACTGCCCACAATAGGCAAAGAGAGTCTCTGCAGATGACAGGCCTGAAGGACAAAGTGGCCAGGACATTATAGTCGAGTGCATGCAACACACATTGGAGACATTCCCGGAAGCGCCAGGCACTGGGGAACAAGGGATGCTGTACAGCAGGGCACTACAGGACCTCTTCTTCTTCTTCTTTAAAGATTTATTTCATTATTTTATTTTATTTATTTATTTTTATTTCATTATTTTAGAAATAATGAGAGAGAGAGAGAGAGAGAGAGAGAGAGAGAGCGCGCAGGGGTCAGTGGGAGAGACAATCTCATCAAGCAAACTCCCCAAGCAAACTCCCTGTGAGCATGGAATCCAACATGGGGCTCGATCCCATGATCCTGAGTCCACAACCTGAGCTGAAACAAAGAGTCAGATGCTCAGCCAACTGTGCCATGAAGATTCTTCTTCATAAAGTCAATACCCTCAAGAACAGGAGACATAGCTGACTTTCCTAACACACAAAAACAGGTACAGAGACTTAGAACAAATGAGAAGACAGAGGAATTTGCCCCCAAATAAAGAACAGAGCAAAGCCTGGCCAGAGAGCTAGGCAAAATGGATATAAGTACCATGTCCGATGGAGAATTTGAAGCAATGATCATAAGGATACTCACTGGACTCGAGAAAAGAATGGAAGACGGAGTGAGTCCCTTAATACAAAGATAAGGGGCTGTAAACAAAATGAGAAACATGCTTGATACAATGAACTGCAGAAGCAAGAAACAGAGGAATGAATGAATGACCTATACGACAGAGTAATGGAAAGGAATCAAGCTGAACAAAAGAGAGAAAAACAAATCATGCAAAACAAGAATAGACAAGGAACTCAATGAATCCATTGAATGTAATAACATTGTTTTTCTCTCACAGATAAGGTGTTATCTCTTTCCTTGTTTTCAATTTTTTCCCCTTGTCTTTAGTCTATGGAAGTTTGACTCTGATATGTCTTGGTTTGGATTTCTTTGGGTTTGTTGTTTGGGATCTCTCAGATTATTGAATCTGTCAGTTTATGTTTTTGGCCACATTTCCGTCATTACTTCTTTAGTACTTGCCCAGCCTCATCCTTTTTCTCTTCTCCTGGGACTATAAGGATACAAAACTTTTGGTATCTTCCCCCAGGTCTCTGATGCTCTGTTCATTTTTTTTTTTCCAGTCCATTTTGTGTCTGCTATTTAGATTGAGTAACTCCTATTGTTCTACCTTCCAGTTATGGATTCTTTCCTCTATCACTCCATCCTACTGATGAAGTCTTCAATGAGTTTTTCACTTTGTTTATTGTATTTTCAGTTCTAAAATGTCCATTTTGTTCTTCTTTATAGTTTCTATTTTTTTGCTTAGACCTTCTATTATTTCCTTTGTTTAGAGTGAGTTTTAACTGCTCAATGAAGCATTTTTACGATGGCTGTTTTAAAATCCTTGCCAGGTAACTCTAATGCCTGTGCCATTTTGGTGTTGCCATATGTTGGTCCTTTTTTCATTTGGGATTTTTCTGGTTCTTGGTGTAATGAGTGATTTCCAGTTGAAACTTGTACATTTTGGAGAACTCTGGATCTCATTTAAATCTTTTGATTTAGCAGGTCTCTGGCATGGCTCTCGTGGTAACGGGTGGGCTCAGCCTCATTATTGCCAGATCAGGATTAACATTTAGGTTTTTTATTGTGCGTCTCTTGACACCTGGGAGAAAGAGATTCCTTGTTCCTGCACAACAAGAGTGAGATCTAGGCCCCGCCCTAGGCTGACCAGTGATACCACCCTGAATGGGAGGCACAGAGATGCCTTGTTACTGCTCCCCATGTCTCCTGATGAGTCCAGAGGGGGTGGCCTCATTACCTCTGAGCAGTGGGGAAAATCTCGACTCTCCACTAGGTTTCCCTGACACTTCCCAGCAGATGCTTCTACTGACCTAACAAGGGTGATAGTCTAGCTTCCACACTCCATCTTTGCTTGGGGGGCTGGGGGATGAAGGTAGAGCCATAATTTCCTCTGTGGTGTATGGCTGGAGCAGAGTGGTTATCCAAAAGCTGTCTGCCCTGCTAGGCTTTCGCTTTCCTGGTCCTTTGGTGAGAGAGAGCAGGCTTTTCTTGAATTTTGGTTTTTTTCTTTGGCTCCTCTCAGCATTTCCGTGTTGTCTGTGTTTTCAGCACTCAGCCTGGGATAATGAGGCAAAAGAAAACCCAAGGGAACTCACTCCTTACCATTCTTCAGGTCCAGAGGTCCTTAGTGTGACTGCTTTCTTATCTTTACCTTTTAGCACCTCTGTATGTTTCACATGTAATGTCTGGGATTTTCGCTGTCGTTGGTGAGAGGACTAGGGAGAAGGATATCTACTCCATCTTTCTGGAAATAGGAGTTCTGCATTTGTTTTCTTTCTTTCTTTTTTTTTAAGATTTTATTTATTTATGGCAGAGAGAGACATAGCGAGAGAGGGAACATGAGCAAGGGGATGGGAGAAGGAGAAGAGGCTTCCTGCCGAACAGGGAGCTCAATGTGGGGCTCGATCCCAGGACCCCGGGATTTTGACCTGACCCCGAGGTGGACACTTAACGACTAAGCCACCCAGGCTCCCTGTGTCTTCAAAACCATATTAATTCCTTTGTAGATTTTCTTCAAGTCCCAACTCACACGCTATCTTCTCTGTGAAGACTCCCCTTACCATTTCTTGTACATCTGTGTGATAAGCAAACCCTATTCCTACCTCCATCAGAGCAGTGGTATTTTTTTTTTTAAGATTTTATTTATTTACTTGACAGAGAGAGATCACAAGTAGGCAGAGAGGCAGGTAGAGAGAGAGGAGGAAGCAGGCTCCCTGCTGAGCAGAGAGCCTGACGTGGGCCTCGATCCCAGGACCCTGAGATCATGACCTAAGCCGAGGGCAGGGGCTTTAACCCACTGAGCCACCCAGGCGCCCCGAGCAGTGGTATTATTGTGCTGTTTGTGTCTGTCTCTGTATAACTGCACTCAGATTTGCTACGCATTTTTACATGAGTGAATCCAAAGAAAGGATCTTTTTTTTTTTATTAACATATAATGTATTATTTGTTTTGGGGGTACAGGTCTGTGATTCATCAGCCTTACACAACATCCAGTGCTCACAACACATATCCTCCTCAGTGTCCATCACCCTGTCACCCCATCCTCCTACCCCTTTCCCCTCCAGCAACCTTCAGTTTGTTTCCTATGATTAAGAGTCTCTTTTGGTTTGTCTCCCTCTGAAAAAAAAAGATTTTTTTCCTCTCTTCTCCTATGATCCTCTGCCTTGTTTCTTAAATTCTGCATATCAGTGAGATCGTATGATAATTGTCTTTCTCTGACTGACTTATTTCACTTAGCATATTGCCCTCTAGTTCCATCCATGTCATTGCAAATGGCAATATTTCAATTTTGATGGCTGCATAATATTCCATTGTGTATATACACCACATCTTCTTTATCCATTCAGCTGTCAGTGGACATCTGGCTCTCTACATAGCTTGGCAGTAGGGGACATTGTTGGTATAAACACTGGGGTGCACGTGCCTCTTCGGGTCACAACATTTGTATCTTTGGGGTAAATACCCCATAGTGCCATTGCTGGATGGTAGGGTACCTCTATAGAAAGGATCTTTTATACAAATTAATGATCTAGAATTCAAGTCACAAGCTGTGCACATTTAAGGGCTAAGATTTTTATACAAACTTTCCTGATGCTAAATATTGCTGCTTTGACTTTTAGCCATTTTTGATCATGTGAGTTAAACTTATCCTTGAATCTGAACAAACAGGTCACACCTTAAGTCTTATCTAAATATTAATATAATGTACGCCAGTAAGGGGGGGAAAATCTTTCCTAATGTTCAAACAGATCGCCAGGGCTCAGTAGACTTGAAACTCCAGAGACAAGGCTTTTTCATGTTTTCATGTTTGTATCACTGTAGAGAATCCATGGAAGGTGAACTACTTACCAATAGTTTTAATTTTCTCTGAGAAGAGGCAAGATCATCTACGGAGAGAAGTCATATGGAGTAGGCATCTTGAAAGAACAGTGATGGGTTGGGACACCTTGCTTAAAAGAATAGATTAGTATGAGGGCACCTGGAAGGCTCAGTCAGTTAAGTGTCTCTCTTCCGCTCAGGTCTTGATCCTGGGTTCCTGGGACTGAGCCCCCTCTCCGGTTCCCTGCTTATCAGGAGCCTGCTTCTCCCTCTCTCTCTCTGCCCCTCCCCCCACTTCTCTCTCTCTCTCTAAAACCAAATAAAAATTAAAAAGAAAATAAATTAATGTGTATGGGGTTGGGGAAATAAGGGAGAGAGGGAGTCTAGGGCCATTTATAGATTCTGAAGTTAAATGACCAGATGGTAGGTCATTATCTGAAATAGTGAATAGGGGAGGAGAAACAAGCTCTTAGGGAAAGATGTGAGTTGAGCTCCGGACATGGTGTTGAGGAATGTGTGGAACCTTCCAGTGAAACTCGCTGGTGGGCAGTAGTGTGAACAAAGCTGGCGCCATCACCTCTCCAGGGTTGAAACTGTAAGCTGCGTGCGCCTTGGAAATTACCCAGGAGAAGGTGTTGAATGAGAACAGGAGACCAGAGGCAGAACTCTGGGAAACACTAACATGTAGGAGGCAGGTGTGTGAAAAGAGAACTGAAAAAGAGACCAGGAAGCAGTGGCCAGAAAAAAAGGGATTGAAACAAAGAGTGTCACAGAGTCCAAAGAGGATAGAATTTCAAGGAGATAGTGGACAATGATATAAAAAGCTGCAGAGAAGTGGAAGAAGACGTGGACTATGAAGGGAACAACAGAGCTTGCAACGTGAACGGCAGGGAGGTGACTGAGTCAGAAGGCAGGTGCCACGGATTGACGAGAGAACGACAGAGGAGGAAGTGGGCTGGGGAGACGCATATCCCTGGAAGAAGACAAGTGACTAAGGGATACATAGGAACAAAGAAGGGATATGAAAATAAATTCGCTCCTCATGACTAAACCATAAATTCTTAGTATAGAAAGTGTAGAACATGCATTTAGAACATGAGAATACAAACCATTTCGTGTAATCTCTTCTCTCCTACATAATCACTATTGACATTTTGGCATATATAATATAGTATTTTTAAAGGGAGGAATATACTTTTTTTTAAATGGTAATATTTAATGTAGGCTACTTTTTGTGGTTCCATATATCATGAATATATACTGTCCTGACTACTTTTTCTACAACACCATCCTGAATGGCAACAGAGAATGTTCCATCATATATCTATACCATCTCTTATTTTTAAACTCTCCCTTATTACTGGGCATTATGGCTTTATAGTGTTTCAGTATTATCAACAGCATTCAAGTGATTCTCTTTGTTATTATTCTCTTTGTTACTATGTCTACCACAGGACAACCATGATAAATTCCGTAAGTGAAATTACTGAGTCAAAATTTATGCAAAAGTCTAAGTCTTGACATGTATTGCAAAATGCCTGTTGAATTTACTATTGTAGTTATTTTTATTTTAATCAATTTACATGGCCATCAACTGTGTGTGAGAGAACGTATTTCTGCTGAAAAAGTGACATGAAAATGTCTTTTATGCTGAATGGAAGAGGTCAGCCTACAGGGAAAAGTTGAAACTATTAACAAAGGCTGGTGACAACCTTGGGGTGATGGGAAGAGATGGGACCCAGACCATATGAATATAGAGGCAGTGTGCGGGGGGGGGGGGGACACTTCTATGAAGATGGGAAGGAAGGAGAAAACATGGCTTCAGAGAGGTAGTAGGTGGATGGAGATTTCCCCTGAGGCTCTCAAGTTTGTTTCTCTGTAAAGTACAAAACAGACTGTTGAGGGAGAAGAAGGTAGAGAGCGGATAGGATTTTGAAAAGATTTTGAATATCCAGTGAGCTATGCATGTGTGGAAGCTGGTCAACATACATAAAAGGATTGCTAGAATGTTCTCTGGGCACACCCGAGGTTAGAGACAATAAATTTATAGTGTTGCCAATCTCTAGAGTTGGAACTTAACCTGGAACTTCCCCATGGCTGAGTTCTTCCCACCATTCAGATATGTCTCAAATACCACATTCTTGGAGAGACCGTCTGTCATCACACCATCTAAAGCACTGACCTCCAGTCACTCTATTCCATTATCAAATTCTTATCATTATCTGAAAGCACCTTGTTCATTTATTTACTCTTACTCTTTTATTTATCCCCCAGTAGAGTGTAAACATTATGAGCAGAGACCTGCTTATGTTATCTGTCACTATAGTCTCAATACACAGGACAGTGCCTGGGACCTTTATGAACTCTCTTTACGTGGACATTCAGCAGTGGGGGTTCAGGCCCGGTGATGGAGGCCTGGGCACACTGGGAAGAGAAGGGGATCTCGATATGGGACAGGCGGTTGGTGGGATAGGTTGCTGCAATATACCTTAGAATTGCCATACGAGTCCCACCCCTTCTTGCACATAGGTTGGGCAGAAGGATGTATGCTATGTGAAAGGGTAACGAAGCTGCCCTTACAGTTCCCCTCGATGCCACCAAAAAAGAGTCCATTTGAAAACCAGTTATAATTGCAACAGAGTTTTGAGGGGGCTGAGCTAGGGCTCAGCTGCCCCCCTGTGAATCCATTAACGTGCACAAGGACTTTTGGTGTTTTGCCGTGAGAGGCAGGAGGAGTTTTGCATAAACCCAGGGGATGGTAGAAAGTGGAGGAGGAGGGGGAGAGGTATTGCAATCATTCTTTTTTGGTCCCTCGGACAGTGTTCAGAGGGTTAGAACTGGATGGAATTGCTTCTTGAGGTCAGGGCAAAGGGCGGTGGTGAGAAGGTGATGAAATTGAGCTTTGCAATTTTCTAAGACCCTGGGCAGCCGCAGAGCCTTTTTGGGACTCAAGGAAGCTAGGGTCGCTGAAGATGCCAAGTTCACTAGCCCTGCTGAGGAGGTTCCACCCAACCAGCTCTCTTCCCCCTTTGCCTCAGCACTGAGAGCCCAGCCTGCCTCTCCTGACCCCGCTGAGTCCACAGAGTCGCACACTCTCTCGTTTAGTTGTTGGTTCCATTCAGGAGCCCTCATCCCCGTCCCTGCGCTGCTGCTCTGTGCTAACCTGGCATGTTGCTGTCCCCATGCTCTCGGGCGTTGGACAGGCATGACTCTAAAGTACAGCTAACTCCAGGCTGTCATGGTAACACAACTTAGCTGGAGGCTTCAGACCGAAAGGAAATACAGGGCAAAAAACAGAACCTCAAAATCCAGCATCAGACAGCATTGCTCCTAGAACCTGTTAGTGAGCTTTATCTCAGGAAGTCTCCAACTGGCGGCTTCTTTCCCTAGCCCGCAGCCGCCTGGAGTCCCCAGAGTATGAGCCCCTGCCAGAGCCCCAGGACCGCCCGACCCCGTTCTACTGCAGGATAATTGGAGGCGTGAAATCCCTCAGCCTTAGCACAGGGTGTTGGGTGGTTCCGTGTGGCACAGGTGGGGTAAACTTAAGAGGTGATCATCTATTTCTCCCAGTCTGCCTTCCTAGTCTCAAGTAGGACCAGGTGTGGGATTCCAACCATTCGATGTAGCCGGTTCTGCCCTAAGCCCAGTCTGGTGTCAGCAAATTCTGTCTGTTTCCTCCAATTGAGATGCAAAGAAAAATATGCCTGGTGAGGTTTGGTCTTATGAATTCCTGAAAGCAAATACTGGGGCAAAAATCACACACACACACACACACACACACACACACACACCCCTTAAAAAAAATACACTAATGCTCAGGGACAGTCCAGTCGAAATACATGCTTTACAAAATGAAGATATACCCAACTTGCATAATTGAAGATATTTAATATCTCAGTCTGAAGCATCTTTATTTGATTTACTTCTCTGGTTTGAAGTTTCTACAATGGGACAAGAGTGGTTCTTATTCAGAGCCAAAAGAAGGTCTCCTTGAAGCCCAGAAAGAGTTTCCACTCTAGAAGGCAACACCTGGTCCCCAGCCCCCTTACAGCAGCTCACAACTTCAGCAATAGCAAGAGACTCCACCTCCAGCAGTGGGCAGAAGCTCCTGGTGGTCCTTTTTTTTTTTTTTTTTTTTTAAGATTTTCTTTATTTATTTGACACAGAGAGAGCACAAGGGGGGAGCTGCAGGGAGAGGGAGAGGGAGAAGCAGGCTCTCCACTGAGCAGGGAGCCTGATTCAGGGCTTAATCCCAGGACTCTGGGATCATGACCTGAGCCAAAGGCAGACACTTAATGGACTGAGCCACCCAGGAGCCCCTCTGTGTTCTAAAGGCAGTTTGTGCCATGAAAAGTGTGGTCCAGGCATAGGGAGTGGGGCACCCCCACCTCTGCATGAAAGCCAAGTGAAATCTAATACTCCCAAGGACTAGAAATTTGGCAGCACCTGAGACAACATCCTGGAAATAGCTCATGGCCTTCTTAGGAGGGCAGGGGTGGTGAGGAGGCTTCTCCAGAAAGACTATGGGCAGCAACTATGGACCTGTGGGGACCCAGAAAGGAAGGACACAGCAAACGCTTGGTGGTGACTGCAGCTCACAGAATATTTGTGGACATGCGGAGAAACACCCTGACCCCCGGAAATCCTCGGGGAGAGGGAAAAGTGGATCTGAGGTAAAATCATTTCTATGATCAAGCCAGTGGGGAATTGTGACCCATGAAGGCGAGCATCAGAATAAAAGGTGACTTCTGTTTGTCATTGCATGTAGTGGGATATGGGCCATTTAGATTACACATATGTAATACAAGATCCAGTCGTGTTAAAATAGGTAGGGAAATAGCATCCCAAAGCCTTCCAATGTGAGACCATGTTTGGTCAGACCTGATACTCTTCATAATAGCTGCGAGAAAAGGAAAGAGAACACTTGCTTAGTGTTTAAGTGGATAGCTTCTAGTTGACATTTCCTGGGATTATTAGAACTAAAAGCAGAGGGCTACAATCGGGTGTCGGTGGTCCAGCAACCACCTCCTGAATCTTCCACGATGTCACCAGGCAAACAGTAAATCAGGGCATTCCGCTTAACATTTCAGCTCAGAGACTGTAAATGTGGAAAGCAGACCCAATAAAGTGAGCATGATTGATTTACTTAAGCATAAGCATTTTAACAGACTTGGAAACGCAGAATACACAAGTTGAAAAGCCAAGCGAAGTACTGTAGCAGTGAATACAAGGGAACAATGTGCAGTTCAGGTAAGGAAAAATATCATAGGCCCTTGAGATAGAAAGAACTTTAGAGAACATTTTGCCCAGTCCTTCTCAAATTCAGCATGTATATCTCTGCAACTTCTTAGAAATGCAGATTTCTGTGTCTCAGATCCAAAGCAAAGACCTACTTCGGTGGAGCCCAGGAATATGCATGTCTAAATAAGTGTCCTCTGCTGACTAATTTCTATTTACCTTTTGAGACACATTGTCATCCTTCTCCATCCAACCAAGCTGACAGTTATGGAGTGGATTGACTGGGCTTCCTGTTTTCTGGAATCCAGATGGGTTCAATGACTGAGAAGCACTGACAGGAAGTGAGAGGGTGGGATATTAACCCCTCCCCCCCCACCTTGACCACTTCCCTGCTGGCCATAGGTTGGCAGTTGTGTTCCTCTACCAAAGGCTGAGTCTTCTTCCACAGCATTCTCTCCACATCCCGCTGCATTCTTTCACATCTGGGGGGGATCAGTGTCCAGGCTGCACCCCACAACAATGAAATCAGAATCTCTATGAGGGGGCACTGGAGACCCTTACTTTAAAACTCCTCCAGAAGATTCTAATTTGCAGGTAAGATTGAGAACAATGGATTAGCTTAGGAGATTTTGTTAAAAAGCAGGTTCTGATTTGGTATGTCCAGGGTGGGACCTGAAATACTGCACTTTTAGCAAGATCTCCCAGTGACTTGTATGCACATTAAATCTTGAAAAACTCCACTCTTGACCAATTTATCCAGAGAGATAAAGTGACATGCCTAAGAACATACAAGACTAGAACATAAGTATCGCAAATCCCAAAGTCAAATGTGGAGACCAGAGATGACCCTGAGAGATGGCGGTGTGGAGTCAGAAAAATACCAGCGGGAGCTCAGTGTTCTACTAAGGACTTGCTCTAACTGGGTCACTCTGCAGGATATAGACATACAGCCCCTGGACACAGGAGCCCCAAGGGAAAAGGAACTTTCTTGAGGCCTCGCAGTAGCAGGTGCAGAGAGCAGCTGCGGGGACAGCTCTCCTTTGGGAGCATTTGTGAAGGGAGGGAGAATAGACCAGATGATGTCAGCTCTTCTGAAGACTATGTCCCTGGAGTCCTGGAGTGAGAAGTTCTGCAACACTTAGGTCATTAGAAATGTGCTGACTTTGGCACGTCATTGGAACCAGTCTTTCAGCAGGAAATGACAGGTTCTTTTCCTGTAATTCACAAATTTCCCAAGACTTTTGGTTTTCTACTGATCATTGAGAACCTCTTAGCAGATAGCTACTGTGGTAAATCGTCTACAAGAATATATGTCTCCTATATCCATGCTGTTGGGTAGTATAGGGGAAGGGGAAAATCTTTCCTTCTACCTTTCTGGGTGCTTGCCTGGGCTTCTGTAACACAAGACAATTACCAAGAAAAACAAACAAGTTTATTGACATGTTTATCTCATATACACATGGGAGAAACTCATGGAGAGTAACTCAGACAAGTCGCTAGAGCTTAGACTTGTATAGCATCAGAACAAAAAATAATAAATTTTAAGAGAAGTTACAAGATAAAGGAAAAACTTGTGAGTTTTGGGCAGCAAATTATGAGAAGGTAAATATATGGGAGACTAATGGAAGGTAAGGGCTGCTCAGTAAAGTTATGGAGAGTCCTCTCATGTCCTCTCTGGGCTGATAAGGCGCTAGGGTTGTCGGTGATTGGCTTCTGTACAAATTTACGTCCTGCTTTTAGGTGAACAGGGAGAGGGTCGAGAGGTTTCTCTTGTATCTGCTTCCTCTCAGTTCCTTGGGCTCAAGATGTCAAAGTGGTATGTTTCGGGACAGCAAATCCTGCTCTCCCTCCATCTTTTCTCACAGTGACTCTGGGCTTGGCTGTGTGTCTTGTTTTGTGTGTGGAGAGAAGCAAAGGTGGCATCAGCACAGGCAGACACATGCAAGGGGCTGGCACACTGGGTCTTGTGTTCTCTTCCTGCCTTTAGGAACCCTGAGAATGGCGTGGGGCAAAAACCAGGGCTAGCCTCCCAGAGGGGACACCTGCACGGAGCAGAGACAAGACGTCCCAGATGAGGGCCTCCTGCCCCCGGACAGCCAGCCTGCCAACCCCTGGACACGTGAGTGAGGCCACCCAGCTGCCAGCCAAACTACCAGCTGACCCAAAATGTATATGGGAGTCAGTAGATATGAGCTAAGCCAGTCAGGAGCAGAAGGATCACCCAGCTGGCCCCGTTCTGCGTCAAATGATTATTACTTGAAGCCACTGAATTTTAGGGTAGTTTATTATATAACAAAAGCTGATCGATGCACCTCCAAACACAACAGTTTAGCCTAAAATATTATAAACTCTGGGGCGCCTGGGCGGCTCAGTCAGTTAAGCATCTACCTTTAGCTCAGGTCATGATGTTGGGGTCCTGGGATCAAGCCCTGCGTCGGGCTCCCTGCTCAGCAGAGAGTCTGCTTCTCCCTTTCCCTCTCCCCCGTACTCCCTCTCTCTCTCAAATAAATAAATAAAATCTTTAAAAAAAATAAAAAGGCATTATGAAGTCCCTGAGGGCGGGGCATGTTTCTTTAGCCTGTTTGTGGTGGCAAAATAACGGAAATGGTAAATGCTTCTCTTGTCGAATCAGAAAATAACCATGCAGCACAGCTGCTAGGAGTAATCATTAGATCAGTGTAGGCATATACATGTTGAATGACAATTTTAAAAAAACATGCACACATTTTGGTCAAACAATGACAAATCCCACGTACATATTTTTGTGTGATCATGCAAACAAGGAGAAAAACATGAGCCAGCTGTAAGTGGTGGAGATGCTGGTAGGAGTGAGGGAAGGTAACCAAAGAGAGCACAGGAAAAAAGAATGCATTTAAGTGATCTTACTTACACAAGAATATGCATATTGATTCATGCCTAAATATTTCCTGGAGAACCAAACATCTTAGGGGCTAGGATTTCAGCTGGCTCTCTATTTCTTTTCTTTACACTCTTAGGAATTGTTCAAATTTTATATTGAGTATGTGGTACTTAAATTATGAATAGAGCTTTTTCCCTCATTGCAGAAAAAGAAAAAAAAAAAACCAACAACAACAACAACAAAAACAAGTACTCCAAACCTAGAGCAGTGGTATGTATAGGTCAGCGTGTAAGAGAATCACCTAGGATAATTAAGAATACAAATTTCTGAATATTATGCCTCCATCAGAAAGGATGAATACCCAACTTTTCTAGCAAATGGACTGGCTTGGAGGAGATTATGCTGAGCGAAATGAACCAAGCAGAGAAAATCAAGTATCATATGGTTTCACTTACTTATGGAGCATAAAGAGTAATATGGAGGACAGTGGGAGCAGGAAAGGAAATGAGAAGTGGGGTAAATTGGGGAGGGAGATGAAACATGAGAGACTTTGGACTCAGAAACAAAGTGAGGGTCTTGGAGGGAAGGGGCTAGGGGCGGTGAGTGAGCCTCTGAGGGCACGTATTACATGGAACACTGGGTGTGGGGCATAAACAATGAATCTTGGAACACTGAAAAAATGAAATTTAAAAAAAAAAGAATACAAATTTCAGGGTCCCACTCCAGACCTACTGAATGTGAACATCTGGGCACAGGGCTCTGGAATCCGCATTGTGATGCCAACTGAACTAAAATATAAGAACCAGGGCTTGAGGTTCTCCAAAATGCGTATTAAAAGGCACTCACACTTGAAGTGACTAATCTGGAAAGCCATGAATAGCAAAGGCAGCTGATGGACACTTAATCTGTTTATGTTCCACGTTCAAGGTCGTATGTAATCAACTGTGTCTTGTACTTTCTTTCTGGCATGTGATTTCTACAGCTTCCTCCCACACCCAGACATCTAGCCTCCTCTTTTAATTCATGACTCCTTCATGATCCGGGACTGTCTCTTTCAGGGCCCCTTTCCCGGGTCGCCTTCTAGGCCACTTCCCTGCAGTCCCTTCCCATGAGCCATTTGCTGAAGGCGCTCAGGGCCACCAGCTCTCCCCTTTAAGAGACCCTGAGTTTTCTACTGTGTTCTCGTGTGGTCACTATAGGGGCACTCCCAGGTGGCCTGGGCCACCAACAGAAGAGGAATGAGGGTCGTGCAGGGAGCCAGCTACATTACGGGGCACAAGACTGAGCCAGATGTAACCTTCATTAGATGACTTTGTTTCTAGTTTTCTAACTTGGTCTAAGTATATGCAGGACCATTCTTCCTCTGATTTGGGTTAACCCAGAAAGGGATTTGAAGGGCTGTAACCTGTTATATTGTCTGTAATTTACTTTTTAAATACTTTATCAAAGGTGTTGTGTGTACGTGTATGTGTGTAAATTGTGATCTTCACGATTCTTAATTAGGGTTTCAATTTCGGGGTGTTTACTTGGCATTTAGAAGATGAACCAGAAGCTGGGCCCTTCAGTTAGCCTTCTCTGGGATCATCACTGGGGATTCAGTCATTAGCACAGGGGCTTTATAACTGATTTTACACTGGTGAGATGACCAGGGTTTAAGCTGTGTGAGCAGGCTTTAAACATCGTTTAACATTCTTGTGATCCTCCCACCTCTGCAAGCCCATTGTCTGTATACTTTGGGATGGTGCCTAAGATTGCAGACGCTGTCCTACTTCCTGGTCTTCCAGAAGCGTCTGTCACTCAGTGCTGACCACGTCTGCTGAACCCTGCCGCTAGGACATTGTAGCCCGCCTTAAATAAACCTTTCATACGAGGTCCTTGATGGTGTGCCGGCAAGAGTGAAGAGCTGCCATTTCCTGGAACTTACAGAACAAGCTCTACCACTATTGTTTGCCAGCTTGCTAGTGAATATCTGTAGGTGTGACAACTTCTTGTGAGAGGAGCTTTCATTGCAGCAAACTGCCTGATAGACAGGTAGTTTCATGTAACAAAGGCACCTTATGGTGACCCTTTCGCACAAATCCTAAAAAAAGCCTAATAATTGCAAGGGACCAAATTGGCTTATGTAGGCTGCATTATAAACAATCTCAAAAAGGTTTCTTCTAGACCCACCCATGCTCCAACAGAACCAGATCCTTAAGGGAACCTTGGGGAAGAGTCGGTTGCTGCTGTCCCTACCCTCAGGAACCTAAACCCATACCCACCGCGTGAGCCCCTGGCTTGCTGGGAGAGAACGTGAGGCCACCTGCACGTGGCCAACTATCTTGATAGCAGACCCTGGGAGAAAATTTCAAAACGGTTCCACGTCACACTCTGCGACATGCAAGAAGGTCAAAGGATTCAATTGGTCTCAAAAGGAATTCCTGAGTTTGCAAGGTGGGGCCAGGGACTTGGATTAGGTGGAGGGATTCTAGAATGAATATGGTTGCGTGAAATTTGAAGGAAAATGTTGGTCTACCTGCTTAACTCAATATAATTACCAAGATCTGTTTTGTGCTTGCTATGTGCCTAGAAATGTGCCAAGCATTTTAAAGGGATTATTTAATTCAATCCTCCCAGCAAATGGATGAGGGAAGTATTATTATTTCTTCTTCTTCTTTCTTTTTTTTTTTTTTTTCAAGATTTACTTATTTGACAGAGAGAAACACAGTAAGAGAGGGAACACAAGCAGGGGGAGTGGGAGAGGGAGAAGCAAGCTTCCTGCTGAGCAGGGACCCCGATGCGGGGTTCGATCCTCAGGACACTGGGACCACAACCCAAGGGCAGACACTTAATGATGGAGCCACCCAGGCACCCTATTATCATGTCTTCTGATAGAGAAGGAAGCTGAGCGGCTAAGTCAATTGCCCAAGGCCAGAGAGATAGTAAGTAGAGGAATAAGGACTAGGAAATGTGCCCCAGAGCTCAAGCCCTGTTTTTGAAGGGTGTGTGGAGGGCTGAAGGAAGCCCAAGTCCTTAGAGACTTTCATCAACAAAACCATCACAGAACCTGCTTCTGTTTGAGTCAAGGGGATGCCTGGGTCCAAGCACAGCTGGGCTCCTTCTATTGATGAAACAATTACCCATGTGGTTGTCTTCCCTCTTTGCTGTCTTTGCTGGTGGTGCTAAGAGGAGTTGAGACTCTCTCATTGATCCCTGGGAGGCTGGGGTGTAGCTGTGCTGGAGCATTTATTCCTCCTACGCAGGTGGGAGGAGAAGCCACGTCCGGCTGGAAGCCAATCTGTAGGGAGCCCTCTCTTGTCCTCCTTTCGTTGCCATGAGTTCATAGTTGGCACTATAAGTCCCAAACTAGCCACTGAAGCACTCCATTCCCACCCCTTCCCTTACTCAGTTACCTCCTTGCTGACCCCGGGGCTGTCAACAAGGTCGGCAAAAATTGGATTTGGTCCTCCCAGACTCCTTGCCCATTCCTTGTCGGCATTCCATCATTCGCCTGTAGTATTAGTTGAAACACGCGTCTTGGGTGGTCATGTTGGCATTTGAAAAGCCGTCTGCAATTATGGAATGAAATGTCTTACATTTTTATTGTCAGTGACATGGATGCAAGAGAGACGGGGAGAGGAGGTGGAGATCCTTTTCCAGGTTAGAGATAGCTTAGGTTGTGAAGCAGGGGGAAGCCTATTGGTCTGTTGGGGTATACTCAGCAGTTGTACATTGTGACTTGTGGGTGTTCGAGAACCAGAGAGGAGAGCTCCAAGCAAACGTGAAGTTGAAGAGAGAGTGTCTCCTTAGAGGCCATATCTCTGCACATCAACACAGTCCTAAGCCCGGGGGCCTCTCCTATGATGTAAGCAAATTGAACAGTTGCCTAGTTACACCTTCGGGCACCTCCCATCCCCAGGGAAGGGCCAGATCTCTGGGGCCAGAGACCGATGAGAAAGAAAGTGATTTGTACTTAATAACAGAGCTGCTTACTGACAGTCATAACAGAAACCAGCCAAAGCCAGGCAAGAATAGAGTCTTAACATGTAAATGTTATCATTAGCTTCTGATCATAGCAGAGAAAAGATGAAAAAGAGGACACAAGGGAAGGTCACACTGACAAATGTCTTTAGTTTTTTGATATTATTTATTAAACTTATTAGAGTTGACCTAGCCCAAGAGCAAATCAAGCATTTTGTTCCACGGAAATTTATTGAGTTTCTTGTTTAAGTTTATATGTGACATGCAAATTTACCAACAAAGTCTCTGACCCTGAGAAACATATAATCTGGACAGGGAGATAAAACACATGACTCCAGTATAAGGCAGAATTTAAGACATTTGACATTTCCAGATTCAGAAGAAGAAAGAAGTCACTTCCACTAGGGTGGTCAGGGAAGTCTTCCCAGAAGAAGAGAGATTTCTCGTCGCTCCTGGGTAGCTCAGTTGGTTGAGACACTGCCTTCGGCTCAGGTCATGATCCCGGAGACCCGGGATCGAGCCCCACATCGGGCTCCCTGCTCGGTGGGAAGCCTGCTTCTCCCTCTCTCACTCCCCCTGCTTGTGTTCCCTCTCTGGCTGTGTTTCTCTCTGTCAAATAAATAAATAAAATATTAACAAAAAAAAAAAGAAGAGGGATTTCTGTTGAGCCTTGAAATCGCATAGACTTATTATTATTATTATTAACATATAATGTATTATTTGCTTCAGGGGTACAGGTGTGTGAATCAAAAGTCTTACACAATTCAGAGCACTCACCATAGCGCATACCCTCCCCAATGTCCACAGAAGGAGGTGGGTGAGGTGAAAGGAATAGGCTGAGAAAACATGAGGCCAAAGGTAAGGTGAGCAGCTGGGTTTGATTCACACACGGGAAAGAAGGAGACAGACCTGAAAAGACAGTTGGGTCCTGAAGAAGCCAAAAGCCAAGCAGTGGAATCTGTGCTTTATTCTGTGGGCAATAAAGAGCCACTAAAAGTTTTTTTGAGTGATTCCAAGTTGACCCTCCCTGAGAACAGAGAGGGAGAGAGAAACATGGGTTAGGTGGGCCAACTGGGAAACCACTGTCACAGTCTAACCATGGACCTTACCTAACACAGTCCCCCCGGCCACAGAGAGGATGGATAGATGCCAAACAACCACTTTCGAGAAAGGTTTTGACAGCTGATTGGATATTGGCCCAAGGAAAGCCAGGAACCATGTGAATTTGGGGGCTTGAGCCCAGTGCCTGGGTATCCCCAGGAGAAAGAGCTCTTCTTTGGGGTGTTAAGGAGAAGAGGAAGGAAAAGTGTTCAGAACAGTTTTAAGCCCACACAGCTGGTTAAGGATCAACCAGGATGAACAATTCCTCAAACCTAGTTCTGGAAACAGCTTGGATTCAGATGGGGTCACACTGGGGATTGAAGTCCCACTAGACTGTTCTGCTGTCCCCAGAAAGGAACACCCCAAGTCAGTCTTCCTGAAGGTGAAGCCAACACCAGGCTTATAATTGTGGCCCTCGGTGAAGACTTCCACCTGCTGTGCACAGCATGGAGAGTCAGAGTGTGCTTGCACCGCAAGGCCCAGCCTCACCGTGGTGGTCAGGCCTGTCACGGAAGTTGGGGAGCACCACATAGCACAGAACCGTACACTTCCTGTAGGCCAATGTAAGTAGGTGGATGGTTCCCAAAGAGGTTGGCACTACAGATGTACAGAATGGAGGCTCAGCCTTTGAAAAAGGACAGTTGAAGTTAGAATAGAAGGGACAAGAGAAAAAAAAGGCCATGGACATACCTTGGGGAACAGAGCTGGCGAACACAGCGAGGAGAATCAGAGAAGCACTCATAAAAGGAGATGGAGAAAGAGTGATCCAAGAGATGGGAGAGGAACTGGGGAGTGCTGTGCCTAGAAAACAGATCCTTTAGGAAAAATGGGATAATCAACTCTCCAAGAGTGCAGAGACATCAAAGAAGCACATGGCTGAGAAGGCCAGTTCTTGGTAATCCTGAGGTTGCCTTCAAGAGAAATTTCCAGAAAGCAGTAAGGAAAATGGATAAAAAAAGATAGAGGAAGTAAGCTGGCGGTGGGGGAGTAGGAGCACTACAGCTTGAGGGAAGAAGAGAGAGAGAAACAAGACACCCTGTGCAGATGGTTTTTGTAGGTTAGTTTCTATGTTGAGCGTGAGGGATGGGAAACACTGAGGGGACAACGAAGGGTAACCTTGGGCAAGACACTGCCTCTTCTGACATGCAGCATGGAAGATGAGAATGGAGAATAGCTGCTTTTTGAGAAGGAGATGTAGAAGTTCATTTTAATTTGAGTTTCCCCAAGAACAGACCCAAAGACAAGGATCTGGGAGCAAGGGATGTGTTTGGGTATGTGGCTGAGCAGGTGACTGCGAGCGACAGAGGCTCAGTCCTGCTGGGGGCACATGAGAGGCGGTGAACTCTGAGAATTATTTCCCCTAGGGGCAAAGAAGGGGGGTATTGATCCATGTATCATGGTTGAGGGGTGTCCTGGGGTTTAACTCTGAGGAAAAGTCCTTAGAGAAGGACAGGTATAGGGGAACTTGTCTATAAGTGACCTTGGGGTGTCTTGGTGATGGTGGTGGTCTGTGAGAGAGAGAGAGAGATGGGTGGACACTTTCACTGTTGGCTAGAGACTACTGAGCCTCTTTGAGTCAGGAGAGGGAATTTGAGAGCCTGGCACTTTGGCACATTTCTGGGTGGGGGGAGGGAGCACGTAGAGGCTTGGCACCGATCTGGCACCAGGGAACCCAGCTGGGTGATGTGTAGAAATGGTCCCTTCATGCCCAAAGAACAAATATGAAAATGTACCAAGTGGTGAGGAGAAGGGAGAGAGGAACAGGGAAAACAGGGAGGTTGTCAGTCAGGATCAGATTTTATTTCCACTTCATGGGATTTGGGGAAAAAAATTGGGGATTAAGGAAAGATTTTTTTTTACTTTGTTTTTTAAGAGCAGTTTTAAATTTATAGCATGACTGAGAAGGTATAGAGATTTCCCATGTTTCCTCTGTTCCTACACACACATAGCCTCCCCCAGGATCAAGACCACTCACAGAATGGCACATTTCTTTACCAGTGATGGACCTGCACTGAGACATCATATTCACCCATAGTCTGTGGTCTACCTCAGGGTTCGCTCTTGGTGTTGTACATTCTGTGGGTTAAACAAATACAAAATGCCATGTATTTCTCACTGTAATATCACACAGGTTATTTTTACTACCCAAAAAATCCTCTGTGCCCCACCAATTCCTCCCTCTCCCCGCTCCCTAAACCATGGTGAGCACTGAACTTTAAACTGTCTCCATAACTTTTTCTTTCATTTTTTAAAGATTTTATTTATTTGTCAGAGAGAGAGAGAAAGAGCACAAGTGGGGGAAGAAGGATGCAGAGTCAGAAGCAGACTCCCCACTGAGCAAGTGCCCCATGTGGGACTTGATCCCAGGACCCCAGGATCATGACCTGAGCTGAAGGCAAACACTTAACGACTGAGCCACCCAGGCACTATGGGTTTTAGGTCCTTCCTTTTTATAGATGGACAGTTTGTCTTTCAGGCTCCCACAGGGTATGAGGAGAGGTGTCCTCTTAGCAGGATAAAGTGGGGATACCGCAGAAAGAAGGCAACTGCTGGCGAGAGATTTCTGCCCACCTGGAGGTTTCCTTAGTGCTAAACTGCAAGAAATCTTGGCACCATCCTCTGCATTTATCTGTGCCCGAGATCATTCATTACGAGGCTGGGTTCTTTCTGGGGGAAGGTCTGAGTCTTTCCTGGAGGGCATTCACATTGTGCTTTATCATTTTTAAAGTGCCTTCCATTCATAATTTCTCTAGGATGAAAAAGGCACTTGATTTATGCTTAACTGCATTTACTTCTTTCACTGTTGTTTGGGATTTCATATCAGTTTATGAAGCCAAGTTAGAGATTAGTTGTTAGTATTTAGGTTAGTATTAGTGTTTATGTTGCTAGTTGCTAGTCAATTGCATGGGAAAGTGTAATTAACCAATTCTGGGTCCTAGTTATATGTTTTAAGGTCCTGACTTCCTGGCGCCATCCAGGTGGAATTCTTCCCTTGCACTCCTGGGAGGAAAGAGTTAACAAACAGGTCTGATTACTTACTCTTCGTGTGTCTCCAGGGATGATGGTTGATTCTTGTGCAACCCCTGGGAATGTGGCTCTTGGAGAGTATTTTTATGTTAGCAATTGATGATTTTATCATATTCGCTAGGAGCAACGGGCAATATAATATCAGACCATCGGTTGCTTTGCACAGACATCAAGATTGAGGATGGGTACCTAAGCTGTCAGTTGGGGTACTGAATTTTGGTTGCCATGGTTGGTTGCTAGAAAAATACACGGACATAAACAACCTCTCATTTTTATAAACCTCGAAGCGATAAGATTCAAATAGGTTTCCCTGACAGAGACATTCCACACATGTCCCTGTAATCCTCTGCCAGATAGGGAGAGAGTACTCCTATGGTTCTCAGATGAAGGACATCAGAAATGTGTGCTAGATCTCTCCGGAAGCCACCAGGATGCATCTATCAGCAACTGCTTTGCTCTGTGTCTCTTGGTGTAATAAATCTTAGCCAAGAGTATGACTTACTGTGGAGTCCTGTGAGTCCTTTAGCGAGGTATTGAGCTTGGGGAAGTTGTACAATCTCCAGTATACTTTTGCTCACCACACTCCAAATTTCTTACTAATTCCGACCAGGTTATCAGTCTTAAGCCCACCATTATGTAGCGCCTAACATGCGCTTTATTGCCATAGACCTGATGTCTGGCCCCCGTATAATAATCCGCCGTTGCCCTCTCCTGCACCCTAATAACAGGGCTTAGTCTCTATAATGGTGTTCGCTTCAGATTCTCTGCATGGCATTGTAGTTTCTTATTGGAATGGAGGTGCTGTTGGGAAGTCCATCCTTTCTGACCAAGCCCTGTTTGATATCATAGTTCTTTTTTTTTTTAAGATTTTATTTATTTGACGGAGAGAAGCACAGCCAGAGAGGGAACACAAGCAGGGGGAGTGAGAGAGGGAGAAGCAGGCTTCCCGC
Source organism: Spilogale gracilis (assembly GCA_004023965.1). Lineage (NCBI taxonomy): Eukaryota > Metazoa > Chordata > Mammalia > Carnivora > Mephitidae > Spilogale > Spilogale gracilis. The sequence continues at coordinate 17,173 of PITA01014171.1, read as the reverse complement.
CGAACAGGGAGCCCGATGTGGGACTCGATCCCTGGTCTCTGGGATCATGACCTGAGCCAAAGGCAGTCGCTTAACCAACTGAGCCACCCAGGCGCCCCTGATGTACTAGTTCTTATCCCAATCTGCTCTCCGCTTTGGGACACCTGCCTTTGTCTGTACAGCCTGAATTATTGGCATTTCAGCTACCTGCATTCGGGAATAGGCCTCACCCTCATTCTCAGGGACTGGGAAGCCATCTGGCTTTTAGACCATCCATTCCCAGAAGGATATGAGCAGTTTCTGTGTGACTGCTTTGAAAACCTGTATCTATCCAAGATATCAAGTATATGAGTGTGAGGAAACCGATCTTAACTGAACTTCAAAACCTGTCAAGGTCCGCCTTCCCCAGCATGTCTGTGGAGGTCATCAAGGCAAATGGCTGAATGAGGTGGTGGCGAGGTGAAGGAGCAGAGCAGGGGAGGCCGGGCTGGAAGCCTGAGACTGAGTGAACTGAAGACAGCTTCTGTGTGGCACGGTGAGTGCTGTAGGCCGTCACAGTCTGAGCAGCGGGAGGAGGGCCTTTGTGTGGAAAAAGATACTCATGCTGGGGGGTGACTTGGTTCGGATGTTGGAGCCCAACTCAAGTGAGGAAGGAATCTGCTGAGAGCGGTGCGTTGGTGAAGGTGTCAGATTCCAGGCGGAGTGAGGAGGATATTCACCCCTTGATGGCAGTGGCCTAGAGGGCAGCGCCCACTCAGGGAGAGCATTGGCCTGCTAGCAAAAAGGGAAAGGCAGCAAGAGTGAGAAGGGTGGGTCTACAAAGAGGGATTTCGATCAAATAAGTAAATAGATTGCTAATAATGGGAATGAGGTTTCTCATTGTTAGAGAAGTGAATTATAAACATGAAAAGAGAAAAATAAAATGAACTTGGAGTATTGGATTAATGCTGAAGATATCTATGTGAATTCATTGTTTCCCATATAAATAGAGAAAGAAGTATGATGTAAATCTTTCAGGAACAGTAGTGAGGATCTTAGGCTCAGTCCCCTGAGAAGTCCTAGAAATCCTTTAGCAACAAGCAGAATAGTACCCAGACCTTGGTTTCTAAACAGATTCCTGATCAAAAAAGGACCAGAACTTCTAGAAAAATTATTGATTCTGGATGAGTCTAGAACATCCCTTTTGGGCAAACAAGAAGTGCTCAAGAAATGATGAGAAGAACATGTCAAAAAGATACAGAAGCTGAGGAGGATCCTTCAACAAAGCACAGATTAGATCATCAAAGTAAAAATTATAGCACTGGATTGCAAACCCTGAATGAAATAGAAATTCTTAAGTACATACTGTTAGGAACAAAAGACCAAAAATACCTCCCCACAAAATACTTATTAATTATGAAGGGAATGAAAATTAACTTCACAGTGGAGAAGCCTAGCAGATAACACCTTTAGCAATTTATCCAAGTAAACATCACCAGTAAGGAGACAAATCAAAACCATGCACCTCTTGATGTAATGCAATGTGAAAAGTGTAGTCTGGATATTGTGACATTCCTGCAGAATTGCTTAACCAGAGTGTAATCCACCAGGAACATCAGATAAACCAACCCGAGGGACATTCCCCAAAGTAATTGGCCTACTATCTTCACAGGTCCCAAGATCATGAAAGTCAAGAAAAAATAAATGCTTTTGATCGAAAGAGACTGGAGGCACATGATGGCTAAATTAAGTGAAGGATTCCAACTAGATCTTTCTGCTCTTTAAGGACATTACTGGGGGGTGCCTGGGTGGCTCAGTGGGTTACATGTCTGCCTTCTGCTCCGGTCATGATCCCAGGGTCCTGGGATCGAGTTCTGGGTCATCAGGTTTCCAGCTCAGCGGGGAGCCAGCTTCTCCTTTTCCCTCTGCTGCTGCTCTGCTTTCTTGTGCTCCCTCTCCGTCAAATAAAAAAATAAAATTATTTTTAAAAAAATTTCTTGTGGTATAAGTTTTTAGCCTGCATCCCTGCTGGATGAGAGGCCACTTCCTGGAAGATGCCTGGGGAATCTGCTGTAGGGGGAGAAGTCAACCTTTTGAGGTGGTTAAGATTCCTTCCCCAGAAGACGAGGTGTGGTCCCAAGCCTTTCTTGGAGTGTTTGTCTTTCTTCAGAGGACTGGGGATATTTCATTTCTTTGTCCTGCTGATTTCGCTTCCCTGTTTAAAATAGGAAAACAAAACAAAACAAAGCAAAGCAAAAACAAAAAAAACAAAAATGTTCTGTTGGGCTTGTCCTGTATTTGTTTCCCTTTCTTCTTGACTCACTTGGATTTTTTTGTGTGTATTTGGCCTTTCCTTATTTTTAAAGTCTGGTTGATTTTGGTTGGCATGAGTTTAGATGTGTCTACATATGTGCTTATCAAATAAACGCAGCCACATCAGCTTGGACTTCTCTGGAAATCAAAGTCCCCATCTTTGTAGTGTGATCCTTTAAAGGGAAGTGCTCTTTCCCATTTCCCACCAACCCGGGGTCAGGTTTAGAAAGAGATATCTCTAGCTAATGTTCTCAGGAACCAGAAACGCAGTCTCCCATGCACTGAGCCCAGTGTAGGCTTACCATTATGTGGACATGTTTGGTCATTTACTCCTGTATTCAACAAAGATATATTTGTCCCGCTAAGTCTTGGAGATAATAAAATCAAGTCTTATATAGAGAGACTCTCACATCTGTGGTTCACAGAGATATGGGCAAGAAAATCAACAGGCTCAGCACAAACGATTGTTATTGTCGGAGGCACAGTGGAAGGATGTCTGAATGAGTGGGAGGGAGCCAGAGAAGGTCCTGGTGGGAGGAGGGCTGGCTAGCGAATTCCTTCCAGGCAAAGGACAGAGCATGGCTGACATCCAGAGGCAGGAAAATGCCACAAGTGTTCTAAGAACTCCCAGTGGGTCCAGTTGACGAGAGCAAGGAAAGGTGAGAAATGAGAAATGAGGCAGAGGAGAGGAGGAGAGGGAGCACTGCACGTGGAGGACTTCCATACTCAGCTTGGGAGCTTGAACATGGCTCTGAAAGCCTATAGAAAGTGACTAGCAGGGGCTGCTTTGGTGCCCAGTTTTGTTATAAGCAAAATTGCTTTTACTGTGTGGGGCCATATTTTCCAGAAACTGGGGATCTGTTCTGACCAATGGGAGCATATTTGCAGAAACAACAGAGCAAAGTATTTGGAACCGTGATGGATCTCTTGACAGTTGACTACTAGTGGGGCAGTAGCCCTTATTCTATATGCTTTTCCTTTTACCCGTCTCACTGGATTTCTGTACTTTCGGGGATTTAAATAGCCCTATACTTAGATTTATAATTTTAGCATCAGCCACGTTGTTTATAGTTTGATTTCATAGGGGCTGGTAGAGGTATTTCTAAATTTGCTGTGATCAGAATTTCCTATTTATTCATTCAACAAATAATTATCAATCACCTAAAATGCCAGATACTGTTCTAGATATTGGAGATACAACAGTGAACAAAATAAAGCTCCAGCTCACTGGAGCTAAGATTCTGGTGGAAGCAACCGGAAGCTAAACAAAATAAATATATCCATTGTATATTCTATTGGAAGTTGACCAATGTATTGAAAACAAAAAGCAGAGCGATGTCTGGGTGGCTAAGTAGGTTAAGCATCTGCCTTTGGCTCAGATCGTGCTTCCAGGGTCCTGCAACTGGGCCCTGCATTGGGGTCCCTGCTCCTCCCCTGCTTCTCCTTCCCCCTGCTTGTGCTCTCTCTGTGTGTCAAATAAATAAATAAAGTCTTAAAAAAAAAAAAAAAGCAGGGACGGAATATAGGAAGCATTAGGGGTTAAGAAGTGAATTTTAACTTTGATGGTCAGGGCAGGTCTTATGAAAGGAAGATCGCTTTTAAGCAAAGACATGAAGGATCCCTGAGTTAGAGGGGACAGCAAGTACAAAGGCCCTGAGGTGGGAGCATGCCTGGCAGGTTTGAAGTTTAAGGAGAAAATGACAAGCAGGCCAGTGGGGCTCAAGCTGAACGAGCGGGAGTGAGGATCCCAAGACCCCGTCAGCAAGGGAGGTGGTTCTGGCCTGGGCCACCTGGCCTCCTTACTTGGTGGCCTGCACCTCAGCTGCGGTTGGACACCTCAGGACGGCTTTATGCCTCACCTCTGCTGGTTGTCAGGCTGGTTGTTCTAGAGCAGGGCCTCAACTGGGGCAGCTAGTCCCTGCCCCTGGGGTGTCTCACCTTCCCGCAGACCAGCCCAGGGCTTCCTCGCACAACCAGAGGTTTCTAGGCCCAAGAGAGCAAGCCTGACGTGGAAGAGTTTTGCAAGCCTCTGTCAGCAACGCATCTGCTAATATCCAACCTAATAAGCAGGGACCTCACGGGGCATGGATACGGTAGTGGGTACAGGGCCATCATTCAGGGACCTTATGGTAACCATTGGTTGTATCCCTCATGCCCTTAAACACAGCCCTGGGCCACACTGAATGCTTACTAAATAAATACATTCTTCGTGATCACTGACCGTTTCCTTTCTCTGTCCCGTAAGAAACTGCATTCTCTCAAGAGTCCAGGTGTCATGTGCTTTTCAGTTTTTGTAGATTTTTATTTTTTAGAGCACTTTTAGGTTTACAGCAAAATTGGACAGAAAGTACAGACATATCCATGTCCTCCTGTCCCCACACTGGGACAGCTTCTCGCACCGTGGACATCCCTAACCCGACCAGTACATGTGTTCCAGCCAAGGAACCCACATCGACTCATCGTTATCCACCAGTTTTCTGTGAAGGTTCCCCTTGGTGTTGCACATTTGTTTGGACAGATGGATAATGGATAACGCCAGGGAGCCATCGTTACCATATTGTAGGGGAGAGCATCATGCTGGCTTCTCCTCCCAGAATGCTGAGGCTTTGTCCTGTCGTCCTCTCTCCCACCCAGAAAGCCTTCCTGGGCACTGCCAACAGGGCTAACTGCCTGTGAACTCTGGGCCCCACAGCACACTGTACTAAATTGTTTTCACTAAATAAATGATATAATTTCATGACTGGCCCTCCAGTAGACTGCAATTCCCTATTGCAAGAGAATGTAGAGGCAGATTATAATAAAATTAACATCATCATCATCATCATCATTATAGCTACTCTTAATGGACTTCCTGTGTTGCTGACAATGTTTATATCTGTTGATTCATTTAAGTTACAGGGTCATTGAAACAGGTGCTCACATCCGTGAGTCTTTGAACTTGCTAATTCTGTAGCCCTCTCTTGGTTTTCCTAGTCTACCAGCATGTAATTTTAGAGTTTCTCTTTTGTTTTTCATCCTCTGCTTGTGAGGAGGTCCAGCAGTGACATATTCATTACAAAGAAGACTGGAGGAGCCTGAAAGATGTGAAGAAATAAATGCTTGGCACACAGTAAGCCCCTTGATAAGTATTAGTTCCCTTTTTTGCCTTGTAACCTGTTCGCCTGGGCCTGTACTAATCATTTGAGCCACTAGATGGCAGACTTTTGGCCCAAAAATTACTCAAGACAAATACATTCCCTAAACTATAGCTTTGGGTTCCCTCCTCCTCTCTCTTATGGTGGCTTCTAATGTGTCAAAGTAATATCAATCCATTTTTTTTGGGTCCCAGATAATGACAAATGCGATTATGTGGGCTGCAATGAACTCTTAGGAAAACTGTCTAAAACCATGCGTTGTAAACAATGAATCTTGGAACACTGAAAAAATACAATAAAGCCATGCCTTGACCAATACCAACCACATGATCTGTGTAAGAGTAGTAAACACTGTGATGGCTGCCTAATCATGTTAAATGCTGAATTTCTTTCTTTCTTTTTTTTTCAAAGATTTTATTTATTTATTTGACAGAGAGAAGAAGAGAGGGAACACAAACAGGGGGAGTGAGAGAGGGAGAAGCAGGCTTCCGGCCGAGCAGGGAGCCCGGAGTGGGGCTTGATCCAGGAACGCAGGGATCATGACCTGAGCTGAAGGCAGACGCTTAACTGACAGCCACCCAGGCGCCCCATGGAAAGCAATTTTAAAACAAACTTTCTATTCTATTATTTTTCTCACTTATTATTCTTTTTTTAAAAACTATGATAAAATACACATAAGAGGTATTACTTTAACCATTTTTTATGTGTAGAGTTCAGTGGTATTCAGTATATCCACACTGTTGTGCCCCCCATCACCATCCATCTCCAGAACAGTTTCATCTTTCAAAACTGAAATTCTGTACCCATTGAACAGTCTCCCCAGTCTCCCATGTCCCCAGCCCCTGGAAACCAACATTCTGCTTTATGTCTCTATGAATATGTCTGAGTTAGCTGCCTCACATATGGGGGTCAGACAGTGTTTGTCTTTTTGTGACTGAGTTCTTTCACTTAACATAATGTTTTCTTTCTTTTTTTTAATACTTTTTTTAAAAAGATTTTATTTATTGGGGCGTCTGGGTGACTCAGTTGGTTAAGCAACTGCCTTCGGCTCAGGTCATGATCCCAGAGACCCAGGATCGAGCCCCACATCAGGCTGCCTGCTTGGCGGGAAGCCTGCTTCTCCCTCTCTCACTCCCCCTGCTTGTGTTCCCTCTCTGGCTGTGTTTCTCTCTGTCAAATAAATAAAATCTTAATTTTTTTTTTTTTATGTGTAGAGTTTAGTGGTATTCAGTATATCCACACTGTTATGCCCCCTCTCTCTGCCTCTGCAGAGAGGCAGGCAGAGAGAGAGGAGGAAGCAGGCTCCCCGCTGAGCAGAGAGCCCGATGCAGGCCTCGATCCCAGGACCTTGAGATCATGACCTGAGTTGAAGGCAGAGGCTTTAACCCACTGAGCCACCCAGGCGCCCAACATAATGTTTTCAAGTTTCATCCATGTTGTGGCATGTGTTGGAATTTCCTTCCTTTTTAAGGTTGGATGGTAATCCATTGTGTATACACACACACACACACACACACACACACACACACACACACACAATTTACCTATCCATTCATCCCCTGATGGAAATTGGGTAGCTTCCATCTTTGGTTATGATGGGTAATGTTGCTGCTGTGAGCATGGCTTTGGTTCCAAGATTTGGTTCCAATCTTTGGTTATGATGAGTAATGTTGCTGCTGTGAGCATGGCTGTACAAACAACCCTTCAAGTCCTTGCTTTCAATTCTTTGGGGTACATACTAGAAGAGGAATTGTAGGTTCATACAGTAATTCTATTTTTCATTTTTTTGAGGAACTACAATACTGTTTTCCATATCAGCTGTACCATTTTACATTCTCACGAACAGTGTGCAAGGGTTTCAATTTCTCCACAATGTTGCCAACACTTATTCTCTGTTGTTGTTGTTATTTTAATAGTAGCCATTCTTATGGGTGTGAGGCAGTAATCTCATAGTGGTTTTGACTTGGATTTCCCTAATGATCAGTGATACTGAACATCTTGTCATGTGTTTATTGGTCATTTGCTTGTCTCCTTTTCTGGAATGTCTATTCAAGTCCTTTGCCCATTTTCGAATAGGCTTTTGTTGTTATTGTTGAGTTATAGGTGTTCATTATATATGTGGGATATGAAGCCCTTATTTATATATATGATTGGTAAAGATTTTCTAGTATTCTGTGGGTTAACTTTTTATTGTGTTGATAATATCCTTTGATTCACAAAATTCTTTAAGCTTGATATAATCTAGTTTCTCTATTTTTTTCATTTGGTGTCATATCCAAAAAGTTACTCCCAAATCCAATGCATCAATCTATTCATGTATTTTCTTCTGAGTCTTACACAGTTAGCTCTTACATTTAGGTCATGGATCCATGTCAAGTTAATTTTTATATATGACATAAGGGAAAAGTCCAACTTCATTCTTACACATGTGGATACCCAGTTTCCTGGGTAGCATTTATTAAGAAAATTGTCTTTTCTCCATTGGATGGCCTCGCCAGCCTTGTTAAAAACCATTCGATCATACATTTAAGGGTTTGTTTCTGGACTCTATTCTATTCCACTGCTCTATTATGTGTGTCTTTATGCCACTACCACATTGTTTTGATTGCTTTAGTTTTGTAGTAATATTTGAAATCAGGAGGTGTGAGCTATCAACTTTGTTCTCTGTCAAGATTGTTTGGCTGTTTAGGATCCCTTGAGATTTTAGGATGAATTTTTCTCTTTCTGTAAAAAATGTCTTTTGAATTTGGATAGGAGCTGCATTGACTCTGTAGACCACTTTGGGTTGAACTGACATCCTAATAATATTATGTCTTAATGAGCTGTTGAATTCTGTTTGGTAGTATTTTGTTAAGGACTTTTGTGTCAATATTCATCAGATATATTGGTCTGTAGTTCTCTTGCAGTGTCTTTGTCTAGCTTTGGTGTCAGGCTAATGCTGGCCTCAGAATACTTAGGAAGTATTCCCACCTCTTCAATTTTTTTAGAAGACTTTGAGAAGGATTGGTGTTAATTCTTTAAATGTGTGGTAGAACTCACCAATGAAACCATTTAGTCTATGGATTTTCTTTGTTGGGAGGTTTTTGATCATTAGTTCAATCTCCTTAGCTATAGATCTGTTTAGATTTTCTATTTCTGTATGACTCAGTGTTGGTTCATTACATGTTTTCTAGGAATTTGTCTATTTCATCTTGTTTATCTGATTTGTTTACATATAATTGTTCATAGAACTCTCTTATAATACTTGTTATTTCTGTAAAATTAACAGTAATGCTCCCTCTTTTATTTCTGATTTTAGGTAGTTGAGCCTTCTCTCTTTTTTACTTAGTCAATCTAGTTAAGAGATGTCACTTTTGTTGGTCTTTTTGAGAATCAACTATTAGTTTAGTTGATTTTTCCTATTATTTTCTATTTTACTCTGTGTTTAATCTTTTCTATTACTAACTTCTACTAGATTTGCAGTTCATTTTTTCTTTTTCTAGTTCTTTGAAGTGGAAACTAAGGTTGTTGATTTGAGATCTTTCTTTTTAAATATAATGCTTACAGCTCTAAGTTTCCCTCTTAGCACTGCTTTCATTGTATCCCATAAATTTGGGTATGTTGTGTCTTCATTTTCATTGGTCTTATATATTTTCTAATTTCCATTGTGATTTATCTTTTGATCCCTTGGTTGTTTAGTAGCATGGTGGTTAATTTCCACATATTTGTCGATTTTCCAATATTCCTTTCAGCTATTGATTTCCAATTTGATTCCATTCTGATCAGAAAAGATACTTGATATGATCTCAAAATTTTTAAGTTTATTAAGACTTATTTTACAGTCTAACATATGATCTATCTTGGCTATACACTTGAGAAAAATGTGTGATCTGCCATTGGTGGGTAGAACACTCTTTATAAGTCTGTTAGGTCCAATTGGTCTATAGTGCTGTTGAAGTTCTTTATTTCCTTATTGATCTTCTGTCTGATTGTCCTATAAAATTGGTAGTATTATTATTTTCATTTCTATAGACAGGGAATAGAAGCAACGAGATAGGAAGTATCTTACTCAAGTTCACAGCTAATAAGTGCTAGAATTAGGCCTCAAGTTCAAGTCTGGATTCTCCAAAGGCCATGCTCTAAATCACCAGATAAGAGATAACTTTTGATGCTGCCCACACTCCAGAACATAACACCTCACCTTTAAAAAATTAATCTTGCCTGGTTGGGTGCCCAGTTGACTCAGTCAATTAAGTGTCTGACTCTTGGTTTTGGCTCAGATCATGATCTCAGGTTCATGAGAGAGATTCCCATATGGAACTCCAGCTGGGTGTGGAGCAAGTTTAAGATTCTCCCTCTCCTCCTGCTGCTCCCCCCACCTGTCTAAAAATAACAATTACTTACAAACCCTAATATAAGGAGGTGGGAAGAAATTAATGAGTTTGTGGGGAAAGGAAGGAGAACCATCAGGAGTTCTTGGTTCGTTTGGGTAACCTAAAACATTCTTCAAGCTGAAATTAAGATGCTCTTGTTACTCTTAGAAACTTTACTGATGCCCTTTTCATGGGACTTTCTCAGCCTTCTTCATGTGGTCCGGTAGTCCTGCCTTGTGGATTATGGAGATAGAGGCAAGAGGTAAGTTGTTTAGCAGGAGGTCTATTTGCCTGCGAAACAAGACTGAAAAGCCAGAGAATACATCTGTCCCTTGGTGTGGGGTTGGACTAAATTAGGTCATATTTTAATCTGGACTCAGTTCTGTAGACAGTTTAAAATGGGCTTTTCAAAGGGGAACAAAACCCAAATGCGCTGACTAATGTCTACAAAATTCCCAAGCTTGCCACAACAATTTTCAACTCATGACAGAAATGTCTAGCCATGTGCTAAAGTGCTCGAGAATATTTTAACAATATTCAAAATGTGATCACCAATCAGTATCAACATCAACATGGGAACATAGTAGAAGTTCAAATTCTCAGGTCCTTCCTCAGACCTGCTGAGTCAAGTACTTTGTAGGTGGGGCCCAGCAATGGTGTTTTAACAAGCCATCTAGGGGATCCAAGTCATTGGAAAGTTTGAGAACTGTTGGCGTTAGATTTTTAGGACGTAACTGCACTGTAATTGAGGATGTGGGTCAAGCTGCAGTTTTTCCCTGAGAATGTGCTCTTTCTGCTCCTAGAAGACATCCTCTCTGCAATCCTACCTTCTGCATTGACGGCAAGCCAAGACTTAACTCTACGAGAGCGGTAAGATCTGGGAAATACAGATGTGCATTGCTAGGATTCCATCAGTTTAAAAGGCAGAAATTGAGCCAGGAGTTAACTTGGTGCTGATGCCCCTGTGGGGAGGAATAATCGTGGAGATGAGCCAAGCCTCTGCCCCGAGAGGCTGCTGTCCACCAAGATCCAATCTGGCCCACCCATGGGCAGACTGACTTCCCTTCTCCCCTTTCCTCCCGGCTGGCAGAGTTGGGGCGCAGGCTGTTTATGCTATTTGGTTTTCCGGGAAGACTGATTTCAAGAGCTAAATCTTACTTAAAAATATGACCTCAGTGATAAACACACTTTAAAAAGCAGCTGTCCTCCATTTCTGTTTCGGTAAATCAAAAACAGAATTTGTCCTCTTATCCTGCAGAGATGCAAGGAAGTTGAAGCAGCTGCTCTGTGTTGGCCTTAAAAAGTGCTCGCACTAGGCAGGACCTGAGCTGCTGTGGGGTTTGCTGGGTCGGCTTTGAAACCTGCATCTCTCCCGCTTGTCCATGTGTATATTAACCCACCAGTGGTGGGTTGAAAGTGAAAATGGACAAAGACCACAGAAAAATGTGGGGAGACAGAGTGGAGATGACCAAGACAGCAAATGAGGCAATTGAGGCCAGGCACCCAAAAAGAAATGACAAGCCATCATTAGCAAAAAGTAGGAGAAATCTGTGTGTTCTAGACAGCATCTTTTAAACTTCAAGGTGCACGCATCCCAGTCACTCGGGAGCTTGTTAAGATACGGATACTGATTTTGCTGGGTGTCAGGGGTCCCCACTGTCTGCATATCCACTAAGCACCCCAATGGGGCTGATGTTGCAGGTGCCAGGGTTTCACTGAGCAGTTAGGCTCCAAAGCTGTCAGGTGGATGGGATTAGGTCGCCCTCTAGTGATAGTCCCATGGAAATCCAAGGTGTTTCTTTAACAGAGAACCAGGTCAATTAAGAATTTTAAAAATTATGATGAAAATTATTTATACCAAGTCAACTAGAAATTTATACAACATTACAGAAAAAGAATCAATATTAAGCCCTTTATTGTTTATATCACTCCAAACTCTCATTTACCATATATAAATGGAGAGTTTTTGGCTCCTCCCTTTCTGCCATCCTTCAAGACTGGGACTGCGGGAGCCATCTTTACCCCCACTTTAACCTTTACCCAGATAGTCACAATTACTGCCAACAGCACTGTTTTCGTCCTGTTGCTTCTTGAAGACCGTTCTGCAGCTCTGCTGAGCCACAGGGTAAAGTTCAGGCTCTACTCTGGCAGTCAACGGTGTCCACAACATGGCTCTGATTTTTTCAGCCTCATTGGAACTGGATTGCTGTAGTTGCATTGTTTTAAATTTTTTGATGTTATTAATGTGCTGCTTTGTACACAGATCTATTTTTGGAGGAGGTAGGGGAGAATCTATCTTCTTGGACTATATACCCTAACATAGAATCATTGAGTTAAAATTACATAGTTCACTATATATGGAAAGATTTCCTTTCACGGGCTGAAAATATTTCTTGGTTACCCACAAATTATTTTACTAGTTTTCATGAAGTACTCATTTCATTGGCTTTTATAATTTAGAAGTATTTTTGTGGGGTGCCCGGGTAGCTAGGTTAGTTAAGTGTCTGCCTTTCAGTCCAGGTCATGATCCCAGAGTCCTGGGATCAAGCCCCACATTGGGCTCCCTGTTCAGGGAGGAGCAGGCTTCTCCCTCTCCTCCTCGCTTGTGCTCTCACTGTCTCTGTATCTTTCTCTGAAATAAATAAACTCTTTTTAAAAAACAAAAAATATTTTTGTTAAATTTACAAATACATTCAGGAACACCACTAGCCTTTCAGTGCCTTGAGGCAAATGGGAATGCACAAGGATCTCTGTGTCCATCTCTGGATGATCATGGGCCCCTGACAGGGAGAGACTTAGTGGACAGAGCATGGGCTAGATTTCAGCCCCTGCTCCCATCTTTATTTTATTTTATTTTATTTATTTTTAAGATTTTATTTATTTATTCGACAGAGAGAAACACAGCTAGAGAGGGAACACAACAGGCGAAGTGAGAGAGGGAGAAGCAGGCTTCCTACTGAGCAGGGAGCCCGATGCAGGGCTCGGTCCCTGGAGTCCAGGATGATGACCTGAGCAGAAGGAAGACACTTAATGCCTGAGCCACCCAGGCGCCCCCTACTCCTATCTTTAAAGGGCAGACACCAGATCTTCCCTCATGGGCTCTGTGTTTATTTAACACACATTTGGAATCTCTGCTCAAATAGGTAAAACCATAACTTTCATGCAAATGAGTAATGAGCACATTTCAAAGATTTTACCCAACCCATTAATTAATGAGGGATCCAGGAAGATGTTAATCCCTGGCTCAAAGAGCATTTGCAGAGCTGAGCACTTACAGGCAATTTAATCAAGGATTGTTAGGGTAAGATTATGTGGTTAGATAAAAACTGTCTAATATCTTACAGGGCAATAAACTGTAACTTCTGCTGTGATTATCTTTTCCACCAGATTATTTACATTTCTACCAGACCTCTTTAGGCTCACCTTTGCAGAGTTGTAAAATAGCTCAATCAACAAAAGTAAATCAAAGGGCAAACTTAGCTGAGCACTGAAAGAACACCCAGAAATTTCCTTTTTCAGGTTCTGCATTTTGCATAATTATTCTGACAGTTTCCCTCACTTGCAATCTAAAATAACCTCCAAAGAGTATTCTCAATACAAGAAGTCTGGCCTCATACGATCTGGTTAGCTTATTTACTTAGGTGTAGCAAGAAAATTAATTAGCCATGGGGAAAACTTGAGTTCGCTCGGCAAACCTAGAGCCACACAGTGTTGGGCAACTACCCAACCCGAGATGCTGAGTTTATCGGATTTCACTTGCAGAAGCTACTTGGACATAAAGAACAATCATTCTCAACCACCACACTTCAGGTGGGGTCTTGATTACACAGCTGGTTTTCCCATCGGTTTTTTTTTTTTTTAAGATTTTATTTATTTATTTGACAGAGAGAAACACAGCGAGAGAGTGAACACAAGTAGAGGGACTGAGAGAGGGAGAAGCAGGCTTCCCGCCAAGCAGGGGGCCCAATGTGGGACTTGATCCTGGGTCTCTGGGATCATGACCTGAGCCGAAGGCAGTCGCTCAACCAACTGAGCCACCCAGGCGCCCCTTCCCATCGTTTTCAGGTAAAAGGTGAACAAATTATTATTAAAACCATACAAATAATTACATTGTTATTAAAATTAAGGAGATGCAGTAGAATGTTGTCTGAATTCTGAGCAGTGAGAGTCAGTACCATCTTTTTAAAAAATAATTTATTTTATTTTATTTTTGCAGTGTTCCAAGATTCATTGTTTATGCCCCACACCCAGTGCTCCATGCAATACATGCCCTCAGTATCCACCACTGGGCTCACCCATCCCCCGAACCCCCCTCCCTTCCAAAACCCTCAGTTTGTTTCTCAGAGTCCACAGTCTCTCATGCTCCGTCTCCCTTTCTAATGTACCCCAGTTCACATTTCCTTTCCTTCTCCCACTGTCCTCCATGTTACTCCTTATGCTGCACAAGTAAGTGAAAACATATGATACTTGACTTCCTCTGCTTGGCTTATTTCACTCAGCATAATCTCCTCCAGTCCGGCCCATGTTGCTACAAAAGTTGGGTGTTCATTCTTTCTGATGGAGGTGTACCATCTTAAATGTTTCTGTTCTCGTTTTTTCTTAAGTAGGCTCCACGCCCAGTGTGGGGCCCAGCGTGGGGCCTGAGCTCACAAACCTGAGATTGAGACCTGAACTGAGATCAGGAGTCAGATGCTTAACCGACCAAGCCACCCAGGCACCCCTTTTGAAAGTATTTTTATATATCAGTTTACAAAGCAGACATTACTAAACTGAAAGTGAGCTATAAATAGCTTGAAAAGACAGAAAAGGGCTTCCTATTTCCTTGAAAACTAGAGTATTAGAAATAACACCAACAATATTCCAAATAAAATGCCATGATGACATTCCTTTGGTTCAGTCCTCTGGAATTGATTGTTGTGTGGCTGGATCTTGGGTCAGCAATCTGCTTTCATGACGTAGGTCGGCATCTGGGCTAAAAAGAGTCCAGAGGATCCCCATTAAGTTCACTGGACTAGTCTGAACATTATCTCAGCCATGTCAACTCAAATGCCCGTACACAGGAGTCTAGTCTTGAAGTACTGATAGTTTCAAAGACCTACATCAGTCCTTTCTACGGGGCTCTGCAAGTGTCCTTTGATGAAGAACAAATTCTAGCTTAGAGCAGAGCCTTAAGTCAAGCATCTGAGAGACGCAGACACCTGCATAATAATAAGACTAAATGTAGTTAATGTATTACAGTGAACAATAGTATCAACATGGAAGAAAGTAGAATCTCTATTGGGATCACTACATAACTATTTCATTAAGGTTTAATCAATGTTGCCTACCCCTGAAATTAAGAATATATTACAAACAGTGAGAGCATTTATAAATCTCTAAGATCTTTCCATAAAATAGACACAGTTTAGAATATTGATATTTACAATATTTTACCAATACAGACTTAATCGAGGAAGGCTGAGCTTCTCTTCTGATTTGATCATGTTTTCCCATGCAGTTTTTACACCTGTGTTGAAGTGCTAAAGACTATCAAACGAACCCAGTTGTTTCTAGCCTCTCTCCTTTTTTAAGGTGAAAAGAATACATCTTTGCAATTTCCAAGGGCCCTCTGGGAAATTTCAATGACAGTTTAAGTTTAAAAGACAGTCCCCCTCTGCCAGGCCTTTCGTCCTAAATTCAAAGGCTCGATTTTGGAAAGACAAAATAAAAAAAAAATTATCAGAAGATGTTTGGATACTTGATTAAGCTGAGATAAATAAGAGGCCTGGGAATCAATACTTGGTTACTTGGTCAACCAACATAAAAATATCTTAAGATAAACACAGAAGAAACTTAGCTCTTTCACAAGTGAGGAACATTTTGTGTTTTGTTTTGAGTGATCAAGGACATTATTCTGGGAAGTTTTCTCAGAAGGTGCAGGATAACTTTTACTGCTTGGTAAGAGCTCTAGAACCAAGCTGTCATGTAACAGAAAGTCACATTCTAGTTTTGCATTCATAGAGTACATGGAAATAAATGTTTATGATTCCCCCTCCCATCAAAGCTGGCAAACTTGGTCAAAATTGATCATGGTTGATGTATATGCATGGTTGCATCTCAGACTTAACCAAGTAACTAAGACAAATAAAATGTTTCCCTCACACCCTCAGCAGCATGCTACTCCCTGAATTTTATCTTTCATTTTACTCCTGCTGAAACAAACTTGTATCTTATTTTAGACAAAGCTACTTTCTTTTTCCTTGAGAACCAAAACTCATCCCATGACTTTGCCTGCACAGCTGTAGTTTTCTGTCACTTTTGCTGCCAGTCCATGCATATTGATTATAGCTTTTAGCCAAAGTAACTAAATTATATTTCAAATGGAAAACTGCGACTTTGTTGCATATAAGCATTTCCGCCGATGAGCAATCTCAGGGATGCTCATAACACAGCCCTCAACAGCTGCACACCTACACCTTCTTTCATACCTGCTTAAAATGGCAAAACGAATACATTTCTTTTTTTAAGTTTTTATTTAAATTCCAGTTAGTTAACGTAAAGTGTTATATTAGTTTCAGGAATACAATTTAGTGATTCAACACTTCCATTCCACACCCAGTGCTCCTTACAACAAGTCCCCTCCTTAATCCCCATCTCCTATTTCTCCCACCTCCCCAACCATCTCCCCTCTAGTAACCCTCGGTGTTGTTCTCTACAGTTAAGAGTTTGTTTCATGGTTTGCCTCTCTCTCTCTCTTTTTTCCCCCTATGATCCTTTGTTTTGTTTTTTAAATTCCACATAATTGAAAAAAAGAACACATTTAATAACATGACCTAAAGGTAAAATCACTTGTTGTGTGTATATATATATTTCTATATATGTAGAATAAATATTTCTATATATTTATATATATAGAAAATCCCAAAACTTAAAATCATGTTGAGTAATAACTGTTCAGTATTCAGTCTTAGAAATTTTTCAGGGGGGCCTGAGTGTCTCAGTTGGTTAAGCATCTGCTTTTAGTTCAGATCATGATCTCAGGGTCCTGGAATTGAACCCCGCTTTGGGATCCCTGTCTGTTCAACAGGAAGTCTGCTTCTCCCTCTCTCTCTCTGACCCTGCTCATGCTTGTGCTCTCTCTCTCCTCTCTCTCTGAAATAAATAGATAACATTCTTAAAAAAAAAAAGAAAGAAAATTTTCACAGGTCAAAAGATTATTCATTTATTGAACTGATGTACTATCAGGGCGCCTGGGTAAGCTCAGTTGGTTAAGTGTCTGCCTTCAGCTTAGGTCATGATCCCAGGGTCCTGGGATCAAGCCCCATGTTGCGGTGGTCTCCCTGCTCAGTGGGGAATCTGCTTTGCCCTCTGCTCCTCCTCCCCTTCCCCCACTCATGCTCTCTCTCTCACTCTCTCTGTCTGAAAGAAAGAAAATAT